>JANZLX010000007.1:25196787-25215018 GCA_025531955.1 Erythroxylum orinocense | reverse complement strand
AAGATAAAGAGAGAGCTGGAAGCAGCCTGAGTGATCAGTTCCAACGGAGAAGTCAACAGGGTTATGAAAGCTAAAGAGAAATTGGCAGAAGGGTACAATTTGAGCTTTTTTATGGCTGTTGTAGGAGGGCTCAGGCGTTGAAAGAAAGGTTTTTGTACGACAAACCAAAAGAACACAGGTTTAAGCGTAAGGACAATGGAGACAGTTATTGAAAAATGACATATTTTATGTTATTGTTTATTGATCGATGAAACACGTACATGAGATGGGAAGCTTCTTGACCATTTAATACGTGGAGCTTCCCTCCATTATTAAGTTGATAAAAAGCTCGTTGTACAAGACATGAACGTCACATGGATACACCTCACTTCTACATCCAGTCTGGGTCACCGTGTTAACAATTACCAGACTTTTCCTTTGAATTCATTTCATGCTATTTCTAAGAGGCATGCCATATAGCATTAACCCATTGATTTGATGAATTTTCAGAGGATACGCTATACAAAAATCTATGTTATGTTAAATAATTCGCATAAGCAAGTAATTTCAATACAGATGAAGACCTGTGAAGGAATTGTTTTTATGTACCAGAATAACATCACCACTGCCGGATGGAGACAATTATAGAGATCAGATGAAATGGGAATGTTCATCCCACGAGTTGACTTCTTTACATGATTGCTACAAAAATTCCAACTGATGCTATAGAAAGTGGTACGTGCCTTCCAAGTGTTCATCCCCTGATGTTGACTTCCGACTACCTCAGAAAAAAGTGTTATCACTTACAACGGACATGCATTGAACTGTATTTGAGAGCCAATCAATAGCTAGATTCTCAGTTCTGTGACAAATCAGTTGTTAGAGATGGGTAGTTTAATAAAAGATTAACTTGAAACGATATGACCAAGGGTTTTTATCACACCATTAAGGATACGAGACAGCTTACTGAACTTAACAAACCAAGTGATAATCAAAAGGCTGGGGCAAATGTAATCGATTATGAAACAAAGAACTACTTTCAACACACCGTGCATTAATAGCACAAAACTCAAGGTTGCTTTGAGTTCAAGTTAACAGGAAGAAAAAGCTAAGCTTGATATGTTAATACAAGCAATTCCAGCATAAATAACTTTCAAGAACTGTAATCATAACTCATACCATAACTTTTTTAGTGAAATATTGAATAGAACAGATTACCATGACAGTTGATCACTTCTTCCTTTTCTTATTTCCTGCAGGACCACCCTTGTTGAAGCTTTTAAGATCATCGGTGGTCTCTGCTGAGTTTTGTTTCCTCAAACTTTTTCTTCCCCCAAATCCAAATTTGGAGTTCCTTTTTTCTCTTTTCATTTGCTTCTTGTCAACTTGTCTCTTCCCAAATTGCCTTGTTTTCCCTCCAGACCGATCTCCAGGAGCCACCCCTGGCCTCTTCTTGCTAGATCTTTCAAATGCTTTGCCATCCTCAAAGACAAAATCCATATCACCATCTTTTTCACCCCCAGCAAACCCACTTCTTTGTCTATTTTTCCTGAACTTCTTGACAGATTCAATGTCCATTTTTTTCTGTGCAGCCCTCTCTTTCAGCTTCTGGGACTGAACCTCTTTAGCTATTCGTTTGGCTTCCCGAGCCTTCTTTCTCTCCTCAGCCTCCTCAATGTTTCTCTTCTCGGCCAAAAGCCGACTCTTAACTTTCTCCATGTGAGCATCTGACTTCACCATCTCTGCATAATAATCAGGGGGCCTAAGAAAAGGAAGCCCAAGTGATTCAAGCTTCTCAAAGGCCTTCCTTGTTCCCTCCAACGCCTGTGTGTAAAAAGCAAGCTCTCTGGCCAGGTCATCATTCACATCCACTTCTTGCTCTTGATCAACATCGATAGAGAGCTTATGGATCCAACCCACATTGTCTGGCCAACTAATGTCCTGAAACTTGTCATTTAAACCATCCCTATTGTATACAGCATTCAACTGGGGTGCAGCCAACTTCAAATGCTCTTGCTCTGATTCGGACTCAGATTCATACTCCTCCTCACTGAGATCTTCCACTCCATTATCATTCATTGGCTCCTCATCTGAATCTTTATTAATCATGGCACTTCGATTTACCTGAAAAAGTAACACAAAATTACGGGTATGTTAAATCCCGCCAAAAACACTACAAATTACTAACATCTACTAACGGAAGATCAATAGTTACAGCAGAAACGCACACTAAACCGCACACAAAAATGAAAACAATAGAAACAACACAGCAAAAGAACGTTGAAATTTATACCACCCAACACCCTACTTTCACAAAATCCGTTGTTTTCGCAGTTGACATGTGATTCACTGTTACAAACAGAAAAGGAAAAGGAATTTGCAAACATCTACATACAGAAAGAGCTCAGAAAACAGATTGCTTATGTTCCTCCTCAATGCACAACCCACATAAACAAACCAAATTCAAATGTATAGTTGGGCAAATAAACCCTAGATATATAATCTTACAGATAAGTGACTAAACAAAGCAGGCAGAACGGAGAAAAAGCACAAAAGAATAAAACTTGAAATGAAAAACCCATAAGATCAGCAGATAAGTATACCGGAGTCCTCCAAATATCGTCGGTGAAGAGAGTGCAGAGAATGTGAGCCGATCAACGTAGGGGTTTGTAGGTTTTATCAAATTCGATTTAGGGTTTTAGTTTCAGGAAAGAGAATGGGAACTCAAATCTCAAATGGGCCTTAAAGAAGTTTGGGCTCAAATTTATGGGTTGTTACTACTACTAATGTTCTTTTGTTTGAATGGACTACTACTAATGTTCTAGCAATAATAACAACACACTAAATTGAAATTAATTTTATTATTTACAAAATTATTTATTAATTTGTAAAAATTTATTAATTAATATTTGCTCAATTTTTAATAAAAATTATGAAAATAAATAAAATCTAAAAGTGAAAATTTTAAAGTAGAACGGAGATCAAATCTTTTGTACTCATAACTCTGTACTGACACTAATTCATAGGACTCAAAAAAAATATGTGAATGAGATTGTATGTAACAAAGTTAGTATACGGCTATGGGTTCTATGGGTACAGAGAAACTTGTCCCGTAGAAGAGATCAAATCTTTCGTACCCATAACTTTGTATCAACCCTATTTTATACAATCTCATCCACGTAAATTCGCGGGACTCAAAAAAATATGTAAAAGAGATTGTATGTAACAGAGTTGGTATAAAATTATAAGTACAGAGAATCTTGTTCATTAAAAGGGATCAAATTTTTTATACTTATAACTTTATACCAACTCTATTCCATACGATCATCTATATAAGTATATAAGAGTAAAAAAATATGTGTGGATAAGATCTTACGGAATAAAGTTTGTATAAGATTATGAGCTTGAAGAATGTTTTATACCCATAACTTTATACTAACTCAATTTCATATGATTTTATTCATATAAATACGTAAAAGTAAACAAAAATATATGTGGATGAGATTTTATAGAACAAAAATTGTAGTAGATTACGGTCCGGAGAATGTTCTCAGGGATTGAGATTCTAGAAAAGAGAAGACAACGCCTTCGGAATTCAAAATCAACAACACGAGGCGCCCATTGTAAAAGTATTCTCTAACCACTGGATTCAACGAGGGCCCACTTGACCATCATGACATCACGTGATCCCCAAGAAACTGATCATCCACCGTTGACACCCAACTAAGATCAACGGATGAGATTCTACCTCCCTTTAGTTACGAGGTTCTTTAAATGAAACTACACGAGAAGCGTGAAGCTTGAGAAGACAAAAGGAAAGCAGGCTTTGGTGACATAGAAGTAACACGACAATGGCAACTATACAGCTCGTCAAAGCCCGACAGATTTTCGACAGTCGTGGAAATCCCACCGTTGAAGTGAGTTCTTCTGCTCCATTTTAGCCGGAAAGTCTTCTTCTTTTTAGAAAAAAGAAAACTGTATGAACCTGCTTCAAGTTGGATCATTTTTGTTTTGATTGATCTCTACTCTCTACATGAGTATGATTTTTCTATCTGGGTTCCTTTTCGAGCTTATGAACAATGTGGGTAACCGAGAAGTTCTGTGGGTATGGGGTTTTAACAGGTTGATGTCAAACTTTCTGATGGAACTGTGGCGAGAGCTGCTGTGCCAAGTGGCGCCTCAACTGGTAAATGAAGAAGGAAATGGGGAAAAATGAAAATAAAGCCCCTTTTTATATTTTGGTCGTTTTAGTGAATGGACTGTATAATGGCTTCCTTAGTCACGTTTGGTTTTGTCTGAAAGGTATCTACGAAGCTCTGGAGTTGAGAGATGGAGGATCGGATTATCTTGGAAAAGGTGTGCGTAAGGTACGCGTCTGTGAGTTCTCTCCTTGTTGTGGGAATTTCCTCTATTCGATTTGTTTTCTGGATCATAAAGAATCCGTCTTGTGTATGTTATGTTTAAGAATCCTGCTGTTATTATCTGTGTTGATTGGAGTGGATGAATCTGATAATATTTTCTCCTTCTAGTTTTTTTACCTTTTTGGGTTTCTTGACATTGTTCAGGCTGTGGAGAATGTGAATTCTATCATTGGACCGGCCTTGATTGGCAAGGTAGGATAGTCACTTGAACTTGAGCTGTTTATTTGGTCAACTAGTGATCGAATAGTGGTGACAACAATTTCTCTATATGGTCGTGATTTCCAGGACCCAACAGAGCAGGTTGAGATTGATAATTTCATGGTTCAACAGCTTGATGGTACAGTTAATGAATGGGGCTGGTGTAAACAGAAGGTAGGGTGGGTCCTAAAGTTGGTTTTTGCACATGTTTTGCTTTGATTAGTTTTGCCTAACCTTTTATGTTAGTTAATGTTCTCCACTTTTGATTTAGCTTGGAGCAAATGCTATATTGGCGGTATCACTTGCTGTCTGCAAAGCAGGTGCATTTGTTAAGAAGATTCCTCTTTACCAGGTACTTGTTGTGGTGTAGTTTGCTGTTCAATTCGTCTCACTGCAATTATTTAGAGTTTCAAGGTTGTCATGTCATATACATGCAGCATATTGCAAATCTTGCCGGGAACAAGACCTTGGTTTTACCGGTACCTGCATTCAATGTTATTAATGGAGGTTCCCATGCAGGCAATAAGCTGGCGATGCAGGTAATTTTGATGGGATAACTTTTCTTTAAGGATAGCATAAAATCTTTATCTGCTACTGATGAAATGGTATCTTTTATCCCCGTTCCTGACTGGGGATTTATATCTGCTCTTGGAACTTTTCTTCTTGTAGGAATTCATGATTCTACCTGTTGGAGCATCATCTTTCAAGGAAGCCATGAAGATGGGTGTAGAAGTATATCATCACCTGAAGGTTGATATTCTTTCATGACTAAGTTAACTTGAACAAGTCTGATAATTTAGGTTGAATAATCAAATGGATGATTATTGACCTGATTGTGTTTGTTTTGCAGAGTGTAATAAAGAAAAAGTATGGACAAGATGCAACTAACGTTGGTGATGAAGGTGGCTTTGCTCCTAACATTCAGGTTTGTGTTTTCTGGACAGCTTTTCATTCAGGTGAATTCTCTGCATGTTAAACAAATTCTATCAATCGCAATAATTTCATGCAATGATGGCTTATAACGATTTATATTTGCTTTAGCTTGACTGGGAATTGTAATATTGAGCTTTTTCTTGGCGTCTGTTTTACCTAAAGTGGTTAATTATATTAATGTTCTAACATTTCTTTTTCTTATTTTCAGGAAAATAAAGAGGGCCTAGAACTGTTGAAGACGGCCATTGCTAAAGCTGGATATACAAGAGAGGTTAGTCTCATATCTGTTGATCATAGGGTTGGCAAACAGGCTGGAATCTGGTTCGGCCAAACCCCAAAATGAAGGGATTCTGTCTTCCTGACATTTTGGGCTGGGCCATCCCTAGTTGATCGTCATGTGTCATTAGTGTCCTTGATAATCTCATTTGTTTTCGTGGATCTCCTGGCAGGTTGTTATTGGGATGGATGTTGCTGCTTCAGAGTTCTACAATAGCAACGACAAGACCTACGACTTGAATTTCAAGGAAGAGGTATTAAACCACTCGATCGTGTGGTTTCAACGGCATGCAATCCACCTTTCTGCTAACATCTAAGATTTCTAATCACAATTGTGACTATTTCTGATGCAGAACAATGACGGATCACAAAAGATCTCAGGAGACAGTCTGAAGAACGTTTACAAAGCTTTTGTGACTGATTATCCAATTGTGTCAATCGAGGATCCATTTGATCAAGACGATTGGGAGCACTACGCTAAGTTGACAGCTGAAATCGGTGAAAGAGTACAGATTGTTGGAGATGATCTTCTTGTAACAAACCCAAAGGTGAAATCTATAGCTAGAGAATATTGGAAAATTGGTCCTGTTATACTGGTTGTGGTTTATTATGATGGCATAAGCTAGAAACTATACTATTGTTCTTCGACATTCAATATTTTGTCCTTGCTACAGCGTGTCGAGAAAGCAATTAAGGAGAAGACCTGCAATGCCCTTCTGCTGAAGGTAGTAATTCTTAGCTTTTGGTCAGGAGTTGCATCAGTTTGCTCCGGCCTTACTTCCAATAATTTGGAACGCAGAACTGCAAAAAGTTGACATGACTTCAATAACTTGGCAGGTGAATCAAATTGGTTCTGTAACTGAGAGTATTGAAGCTGTGAAAATGTCTAAACGAGCTGGCTGGGGTGTTATGGCAAGTCACAGGAGGTGAACCCTTTTCTTCTTTTGCACACACTTCATAATTCTGTCCCATCACTCCTGAATTGCGCTAAAACCGCATTTTTCCTTGCTATCTGCAGTGGTGAAACTGAGGACACTTTCATCGCTGACCTCGCAGTCGGATTAGCAACGGTAAGTTTTCAAATAGTTTTCGGGTGACCTTTCATTTTGATATTTTGCTTGATCTAATATGTTTTCCTACTATTTCTGCTCATCCAAATGCAGGGTCAGATCAAAACTGGAGCTCCTTGTAGATCAGAGCGTCTGGCTAAATACAATCAGGTCAATGAAGTAACTTTGCACTGTCAAAACTTTAAAGAGTATGTAGTTTCTCTCTTGCTGATTACTTTTTGTTTGTGTTGCCCCATTGCAGCTTCTGAGGATAGAGGAAGAGCTTGGGTCTGCAGCTGTCTATGCTGGATCGAAATTCAGAGCACCAGTTGAACCTTACTAAACAATAGTCCACGTTAGTGGACCCCTATGGAATAAATCGAGTGCTTGTGTTTTGCAACGTATGATTTTGTGCCACCGTAGGTTGTCGGGAATGCTTAATTCCCTGTAAAAGCTAGTTTCATGCAAGAGCAGAAATCTGTAAGCCAGTTTCGTGCAAGAACTGGCATAAATTACTAGTTGGATTTTTGGTTTTCAAATTTAGTGAAAAAAAAACTTTATTAGTATTAATAAGTGTTTTGCTATAAAATTAAAAAGTATTTCTATAATAGATATGACTCTTTTAGCAGTTAAAATATAGTTTTTTAAGGTGGTCAAATTTGAAATTTCTCAAAAAAGCGTTTTTTTAGGTAAAATTTTCAAATTAATTATTGAGCTTATTTTTTATAAAACTTTTGTTAACAGAGCTGTTTTGAGTTAAGAAACATGGACACGGGACATGATACGGACACGGGAACACACCAACTTTTAAAATTTGGTGGACACGGACACGGCATATATATTATAAAATTTAAAATTAAGAAAAAAATTTAGAATTCATAATATGATATATATTGATTGATGTAATTTAAGATTTTCAACATCTTGATAGTTTATACATATTTAATACTTTATAAGCCCCTCTCAAAAAATATGGAGCATATATTCCATTAAGTAATGTTCGAGCGGTCTCCAGACGTTTCCGAGCTGTGTCCACCGTGTGTCAGTGAGTGTGCGACACGGACACGTGTCTGACACATGGACACGACTCTATTTTGTCGTGTCTGTGCTAATAATAACTTTTTAAAAAAAGTTCCATACAGTAGATTATTTGGCAAAATCAAAATAAAAGGTGCTTTTATTAATTTTAATTATATTTTATTTTATAATAAAATTATTTATACATATAAATAATATTTAAAGTATATTAAACAATATGCAAAACACAATATATTATGTTTACATTTCATTTAAAAGAATTCAACCACTATTAAGTTTTTCATGGATGGAATAGGTTTACGTGTATTTTATAATTGTTTGACAAATTCACTTCCAATTAAATCGTGGCATCAATAATTTCATACTAAACAAGTTAATTCATTAAAACAAAATTAACCAAATAGAAATTCAATATATCACATTACAAATGGAATGAAGCCTTAAATTAGTTTCAAGTGAAGTCTGAGTTGACGACAGGTACATACAATATGTATTATGTATATAATCATATTTATGAAGAACTATTCATTTTCTCAGTTTAGTTGTATACTTTTATTCCATCTCTTGAAAAATTCAGCAGTTATGGCAATTAGAATCCCTGGGAACTGGCCCAGAAATGTCCTATATTTCGTGGTATTTCTTAGATGAGGTCAAACTACAATGAAGGACGAAGACAAATAGAAAACATATAGCTGCTTTCCCACTTGGCTGCTTTAAATTCTACTTACATTTTTTGACTTTAAGCATCATGAATTGTATAACCCAGCGGAAAATGTATGGTATAGAAAATAAAAATAAAAAAAGATCAATATTATACCTGAAAGATGAATAAGATCACTTGCTACAAAGAAAAACTATTCAACATAATACAACACATGGGATACATGAAACTTTATGGCAGCAAATAATATGAACCACCAACGGCTGCCCTTACATATTACAATCTGTACAAAACTTTCAATAGTCAACTATGAGTGACGAGAACTAATATTCATAAAACACATCACCATTCCACATTAGATCAACATGAGGTTTGCAAGGTGTAGGTAGTTGCATCGTTCCTTTTTCTCATATAGCTGTTTTCCAAAAAAGTTGGAAAGTTACTAACTTACCATGAAGTTGCAGGTCTTCAAGCATATCAGGCTTACTATCTATTAAGATGTCAGAGCTAATGTTATGACTCAGCCCAATGCCATTGATGGACCTGTGATGATGAGAAGGGGCAATAGGCCGAGGACGAATTCAAGGTTGTTGAAGGATTATGTGTGGAAGAACAATTCAGCAAATGCCAAGTCAGCTGAAGAATAACGACTCTTGCGTTGGTAATGGGAATCTTCTATATATGGAGGATGACGCCTTTGAATTTGTTGTGCTGATTGTTATGATAGTACAACTTTCTCTCTCTCATCTGTACCTCTGATTCTCATCCTTTCTTTTGCAGCTTTCCTTTTGCCACTGTTTATATTTCTTCCAAATCTGTAATTGTTTGTGAGCCTTTATCAATTGCAGAGAATATCATTTGCCCTTTTGCCTTATTTGCTTGTTATTTACTGTTTTATTGAGTCGGATTCCTTACATTTGGTGCTTTCATTGCTCTTTGTAAAGATGACAAAGCACAATACATGCCTCAAGGTTTTGGACGATAACATGAAGATCATGGCGGAAACTCAGGCTGGGTTATGTCGGGATGTGGATGCTCTCACGAGTTCTTTTGATAAGCAAGAACGATTAATGCAAGAGGTTGTTGCCCGTCTCTCGGCTCTTCAAGCCCAGAAGCAACCATTGTCCGGTGGTGAGTCCCGAGAGGGATTTATGGAAGGCAAAGGATCGACACCGTTGGGTTGCCACAAACCAACACCTGTGCAGATGGTGTGGTTTTTCGGTGTGAATCCCAACCGTTGGGTGATGCAGGCAGAACGTTACTTTGCTTTTTACAACATTAAGCATGAGGATTGGGTTACTATTGCATCGTTTTATTTCGATAACGCGGCGGCCAATTGGTATGATTGGATGTATACCAATCGCCAACTCAATAGGTAGTCGACGTTCACTACGACAGTGCTTCAACGTTTCCGGTAGCATGAACTTGAAGAACCAGAGGACGGTTAGTGATTACAGATCTCGGTTTGAAGCAATTACTAATCGTACGATGTGTTTATCGGGCCAGTTTTTGACTCATTGTTTTATTTTGGGTTTGCGGGCTGATATAAAATACTCTGTTTTGATCCATAAGCCCCATACCTTAGATGAGGCTACAACTTTGGCACTGTTACATGAGCAAATAATTGCCCTAGAGAAAGGTGTCATCCGACCCACTTTGGGCAGTGGCAAAGCCCATTTTACCAACCCCAAAACCAACTTTTCCCCACCTGACAACCCAAAACCACAATTTCCAAAACTCCCCTTCCGTCGCCTTACCCCAACTGAAGCAGCACAACGTTGAGCCCAAGGGTTGTGTTACCACTGTGATGAAAAGTACATATGAGACCATAAATGTAAGGCCAAACCTTAACTATTGCTATTAGAGGAGGAACCCAACCCACTCGACCTGATCGATTCTCCGATTCCTCCTTTCAATTCGGTTGTTCATCCATTACAATCGTCGGAGTTACCCTATTCGACGATTTCCTACAACGCCTTAGCCGATGGTTGCCATGCCTCCACATTGCGTTTCCATGGTTCTGTCCACGGCCGCTCCATTCAGGTGTTACTTGATGGGGGCAATACACACAACTTTGTGCAAACCCGAGTAGTCAATTTCTTGAATCTTACTGTCACTACTACGCCTCATTTCTCTGTTTTAGTTGACAATGGTGAGAAGCTAATTTGTATAGGTATGGTGCAGCAAGTACCATTGTTAATACAGGGGAAGCAAATCAAAATTGATTTCTATATCTTGCCAATCCAAGGGTGGGATATGGTGTTAGGTGTCGCTTGGTTATCTACATTGGGGCCAGTTTTGACAAATTACGGTACCTTTATATTTGAATTTGACTATAAGGGTGAGAAGATTCGGTGGAAAGGTGAAACCTCTGTTTCGATGCAATCCGTGCAGTTTAATAGGTTACGACATTTACACCAGCAACACGCTATCGTTGCTTATTATCACTTGGAATTGATTCCTCAGGAACCGCCCCCTAAACAACAACTCAGTGATGATATGGTTCACTTGCTCAACCAATGTAATATCCCATCATCGATGGGAAGGGTAGAATAGTCATTTGGAACGGGTTATGAGTGTTTAAAATTGTTTTGGCATATTCATGCATACATATACGTAAATAGTGAAAGTTTGCACATGTAAATGCTTGTACATGCATTCGTGACATTTCCCGGTATATTTGCTCATAAATGTGCTTATTGTAAAAAATGTGATTTTTGTGTTTGGAAAATTGATTGGAGTGGATCTTTGTGAGTTTTGAATTTTTGGGGAATTTTTGAAATTTTTCTGGAATTTTTTGGGGTACTTTTTCGGACTAAAAAAAATGCCAAGTGGCAGACTGATTGGTTATCGGTAGTAGAAATTACTGTCCAATTGCACTGAAAATTTAGATACATGCTTTTAAGATTTATTATTTTGAACCATTGGAAATTTGGGAAGAAATTGGAATTAAGTGAAGGCTTGAGAAAGTGACATGTGGCAAGTGACGCATGCCACCATGATTGTAGTGGTTTACTAAAATCACCTAGCATGCCACCATGATTGTAGTGGTTTAATAAAATCACCCTTCTTTTTGGCTTTCACGACACTTCTCATTTGAAAGAGTATTGACGATGTGTGTTAGGTTTCTCCATCACTCTTCGTAGCTTCTTCTCTTTCTTGTGTCTTCTTGAATTGTGACCATCTTTCCCACTCTCTTTCTCCTTGTTTATTCTTCTTTGTTCATTAAAAATCCAAACCTAAGCCTTGAAGGTTGATGATCGTGTATGGTGTGGAGAGGTAGAGAATTTGTGGTATTATTGAAGAGTTGAAGAAGTGGAAGCTCAATTAGGTAAGATTTGTGTTTTGTTAATTAAATGCATTTTTTGTGATATTTTTACACTAAATTGCATGAAAATTTTGTGTGAAGAATATGGGTATGTAAATTGCTTGTTACTTGATGTTTGCTTGAGGATTGATGGGGTGGGATTGGATGAAGCTAAGAAGAAATGTTTTAGGTGTTTTGGAAGTGAAATTGTGTTTAGAATAGTGTAAAAAAGGGATGAATGAGTGAATATAGGTTGCTGCCATTTGATGGCAAATTGTGTAAGTGAAAATTTTGATTAAATTGTGGGTGATTTATTGACTCAATTGGATGCTTATTGGTGTAGAATTGGTATGGAAGTGATAGGAGTTAAGGTAGGTTGAAAATCTGGAAAATATGACTTGTATATGTTTCAATGTTTTTACCGTAACTTTTTATGTGGTTATGCAATTGAGATGAGGTTTGACTTGAATTAAACTTGAGAAGTTTGGCTAGAATTCTTATGAAGGAAGTGTTGTCCAATTTTGACTTGAAGAGTTCTAAATTTTCACTTGAAAGTGTTAAAATGTGCAGTAGGAACAGTAACACGAAATTTGTGACCTGAAACTTTGAGGAATTTTTCTAGGTTGATTTAGGTTAAATTTGTTCAATTGGTCTTCATGAAAGTTGTAGCTCTTCTTGATAGCTTTCTATCTCCATAAAATATGCTATGTTTCGACATTGGAGTTGGTAGTTATAAGTGTTTGAACTTTGCTTATGGTTTAGGTGAATTTTTAACAATGTGAAACAAGACAGCAACGTTCATGTGGGATTTTGATCCATTTAGAGGTTGAATTTGCTTCCAAGTTATTCATGAAAGTTGCATAATATGTTCTGATCTTTCTTTTGATATAAAGCTTAGAATTTTTTGCAAATGGAATCGGAAGATGTGAGTTTTAGAAGAATGTTGTACAGTTTTGGATGATAATGTATAAGCAGAAACTTTGATTGAGATTTTGACCCATTCTGAGATTGAAATTGTTTTTAAATGCTTCACAAAAATTGTAGAGCTTTCTTTGATCTTTCCATTGATATATAGTTTGTACAATTTGGAGTTCTAAGTAAGAAGTTATGAGTTGTAGAAGTTGGGATCTCAAAAGAAGAGTTGGCCAGTCGGTCACTGTAGTCAACTTAGTCGACTAACAGTCTGTGACTAGTCGACTAATTGTCATATACTTGCATTAATCGACTAATAAGTGGGGACCAGTTGACTATTGTCATGTTTCCGTGTCCCGACCTCTCCCCACTCTTTTGAGTATAACTTTTTCATCCGATCTCTGATTGACCTTATTTTTTAGGCGTCGGATTCGTAAGATATTTATCTACATCTCCATGGGAATTAGTGAATTTTTTGAGATCAAATTGGGAATAAGGATTTAAATGGAACCGATTGATTATTTTTCTGGATCATATTTTAACAATAATTGGACCTATAGAGATCCGAGTTGAGTGATTTTGGTGTCTTTATATTTCTAATATTTAGTGGAAAACTTTGTGATGAGCATTATAGGATAACACCGAGAATGTCACGAACGTGCATTGTACACATTTTAATTTCTACATGTGCATTATTAGACATTTCTGATTGTACATTTGGTAATATATGTGTATTTAAATTGTTATAGAGGCGCATTTGGAACGTCAACCCACAGATGTTGCCGAGACTTCCAGACATTAGCTTCAAAAGCTATTGGTGAGTGACCTAAACGGTTCTCTCAATTATTAATATTTTATAATCTTGTGGCGAATAATGGTGGGTTTGAGTTTTGTTTCTAATTGTGGATTCCAGACAAAAGGTCCGATGTACTGGGGAGCTATGACATAGAAGTGCTACTTATATGGGAATGTACGACCTACTTGCTTATGATGTGACAAATTGTGATATATATACTGCTTAATTGTGATATATGCATTTCATACATGAATGCATGATCAGATAATGACAGTTGTGACCGGAGTAGCTACCGAGAGCTAAAAGCTCAACGATTGTATTTGGGCCTCAAGCCTCACAGTGATTCAGAGCCTCAGGCTCAACGAATAATGTGCTCATATTGGGACAGTTCAGGCTCTCGGTCACAACATCGTAATAACTTGGAACAGTATCACATGAGCATTTCATATGCATTTGTTTTAATCTCTATGATTGAGTAAAAGGCGAAATGCCTTATGTTTATGTGAAAAATGAAAGTGTTGCTTATGTGATTATATGGTATTTTTGATCAATGTGCAATTATGAAATATCTTTGCTATGCTTGATTGTTGCATGAATTGAGTGAACCATCGATGATGGTTACCTCACTAAATTAGCAAAATTCACCAAAATTGCAACGTTGTATTTTTCAGGACCGAGGGTAGACTCTTAGCTTTAGAGGAACTTTTCGATCCGTGTAAATCAGATGGCGAGAGAAGCATGGCTCATAGGTCGGTCAACTGAAACTTTTGGGACGAGACTCACTACTATTCCAGCTATTGTGTACTTTGAGCCTCCAGAAGTCCAGACTGCATTGACCCAAAGATTCAGTCCTTGTCACAGTGAAAGCGTATCACACATAATGATGGAATGCTTGAACATGATTAACTCGAAACATTCCTGATCTAAGTGCACTCTTTGCATTTTTCTGTAATCAGAGGTTTCTTCCAAGTGTTTGGTGATTCCGTACATTAACCAAGTTAAGGTTTCTCCAGGATTCTGACAAATAGCCGCTAACTGGTTTCTGACGCCAGAAAATGCGACTTCTCTCAACCCACCTGTACCAACTACTTATTACACTTGCCAAACCTATAAACTCAATCAGCGACGTCCGTTTCCTTGCCACCGCCAGTCTGATGACCGCTTTGCCGGAATCTTATGTCGTCAAACCACCAATCAAGCCGTGGCCACAGCGCCTTTTCCCTAAACGCCTAGTTTTCATGATCAACAAACAACAGAATCTCGACCTTGCCCTTCAAATCTTCGAATACGCCGGCAAATACCACCCTGGTTTTTCCCATAATTATGAGACCTACTGTTCCATTATTTCCAAGCTCTCTCGCGCTCGCGCCTTTGAGCCTATGGAGTCGTTGCTCTGTCAACTACACGAATCCCAGCTCAAATGCGGCGAGAATCTATTCATCGACGTTATTCGCAACTACGGTCTCTCGGGCAAGCCTTTCTTGGCCTTGAAAACGTTTGTGCGCATCGAAGAGTTTAAGGTCAAACGTTCTGTGAGGTCGTTAAATACATTGTTGAACACGCTTGTACAGAACAAAAGGTACCATTTAGTTCACGCCATGTTCAGGGATTGCAAAACCAAATACGGAATAGTGCCTAATGTTTTCACTTACAACATTTTGATCAAGGGGTTGTGTGAGAAAAGGGACCTAAAAGCTGCAGTTAAAGTGCTTGATGAAATGCCCTCAATGGGTTTGATCCCAAATGTGGTTACTTACACAACGATTTTAGGAGGGTACGTTTCGTTAGGCGACATGGTAAATGCTGAGAAGGTTTTTGGCGAGCTTTTTGATAGAGGGTGGTTGCCAGATGCCACAACATTTGCGATCTTGATGGATGGGTATTGTAAACAAGGAACGTTAAATGATGCTATTAAGGTTATGGATAATATGGAAGAGTACAGTGTGGAGCCAAATGACGTTACTTATGGTGTTATGATAGAGGCTTATTGCAAAGCGAAAAAGTCTGGTGAAGCATGTAACTTGCTTGATGATATGCTTGACAAGAACTACATACCCAACTCAGCCCTTTGTTGTAAGGTTATTGATGTGTTATGTGAGCAAGATAAGGTGGACGATGCTTGTGACCTGTGGAAGAGAATGTTAAAGAAGAATTGCATGCCCGATAATGCGATTACTAGCACACTTATACATTGGTTATGCAAGGAGGGAAAGGCATGGGAAGCGAGGAAATTGTTTGATGAGTTCGAGCAGGGTTCAATCCCGAGCCTTTTGACCTATAATACGCTCATTGCGGGGATGTGTGAACAAGGGGAGTTGAACGAGGTGGGGAAGTTGTGGGATGATATGGTGGAGAAAGGTTGTACTCCTAATGCTTTCACATATAATGTGTTGATAAAGGGCTTTTCTAATGTAGGGAAAGCAAAAGAGGGCATTAGGATTCTTGAGGAGATGTTGGAAACAGGGTGCTCACCTAATCGTTTAACTTACTCGGTACTGATTGAGGGGTTGCAGGAATCAGAAATCAAAGGTGAGGTTGACAAAATTGTTTCCATGGCCATCACAAGAGGAGGAGTTTGTGGTTCTTGGGATCTCTTCCTAAGCAAGGTTGTTTGTAATCTGGATAGAGGGATGAGGACTCTCGACAAATTGTTAAAGGAGAATGCTGTATAGATATTCATTTGAGAGTGAAGGTTGTTTGGCATGCAGATTATAAAAGAAAACTGGCCCCTGAAACTTATTAAAAATTAGCCAACAACCAAGCCAAGGTTTTGGTTTGTTCTGGGTTAACTTCCTTATTGGTGAAGTTTGTCTTGATATGGCTCTGTTGAAGAGTTTCTGACTATAATGCGCAATATTCACAAAGATTACGGTCCCACACTGTTCAAGCTGCTTTGCATGGTTGAGTACAGGGCAGACAAGTTACTAAGTTGCACAAAATTACGAGAAGTTATCAAGTCATTCTCAATTTCTTGATGAAACAACTCAGAATCCAAGACCCCATTGTTTTCTAGTTTATTTTCTTCCGATTACAGAGTTAAGTGGTAGAGTGTAGCTCCAAAGAGTTAACGAAGAAGACATAAAGAAGATACTAACAAGGAGTAAAGTGAGGGACAGAATGAAAATTTCACACAAAAGGCTATAATAGGAATTCACTAATGCAAGTTGGCTTGTACAATTATGTTGCAACAGAATACATCCCAGTCTTTATTTTGTTCTGTATTTACTGGCTAATGTATGGTCATTATTGAACCAATAATTGTATAAATATATTGATGAGCGAATAACAAAATAATATATAATTCTACACAAATTTTCTTCATGGCATTAGAGCTATCCTTGACCAATGTCAATAATGGAGGGAAACTCTGGGTCATCAGCCACCACTCTAAATGGTACACCATCGTCCTCTTTTGATTTTTCAGGCCTAACAACGACCCTAAACTTCAATCTTCCCATCTAGCTTGATAAACAAAACTTTGTCAATTAGAGAGTCCAAATCTTTGCAGTCATAAGAGCTCCTGCGCTAGAAAACTTTGTCAACATAGCACCTCCTCTTCAGTTTATCACTACAATGTTAACACAACACCTCCTCTTCAGTTCATCACTGCAAACACAAACCAACTCAACGAAAACTCAGATTATAAAGCATGGTGAAAAACAAACCAGCTACTGTTATGCTAGCTGTTTTCAACCATCGGATAAGAAGTAATAGGATAGATAAACCATTCCAATTCATCCTACTAAGTTTAGCAAATTTTGGAGAATTTTATGCTCAAAATTTCATGATTAAGAGTTCTACAACTAAAGCATCAACTTTCATCAATTAAAAAAGGTTCACACACCATATTAGAATATATGCAGAAAGTTAAAACTATAGGTGACTCAGTTAAAGTAGCAGGACATGCAATCACTGAGTATGAACTAATATTACATGCATTAAATGGCCTTGATCATGAATATGATTCTATTGTGGTTTATCAACACATTCTATGAAAACTTCAACTCTACAAGAAGTGCAATAATCTCATATGATGCATGAAACAAGAATAAAGCAACTAAACATAATTAATCAAGAAAATATCTCATCACCGACTGCAAACTCTGCAACTTTCAGTTAAAACAATCAACGAGGAAGAAGTAGATTTAGAGGAAGAGGAAATCATGGGAGAGGAGGCAGATGGAATGGAAACAGAATTTTTTATCAGCTTTGCCACAAACCCGGCCATGAAGCACTGAAATGTCACAAAAGGTTTGATATATCATGGCAAGGTAACACTATCCAACCATGGAGGCAGAACATCTTCACTCAACAAACACAGAACAATGCACAAAACTGTCATCAATCCTATTTGGCTCAAGATCAACATGGATGTCCTTCCTCAGAAGCAATGTTATGAATATCATATCGGGCTCGGTACCGGATTGAGTTCTGGAACGAAACTATACTCGTACCGGTTGATACCGGATACCGTTTCGGGAATTTTTTTAAATTTATGAAATAATCCCTAAAATTTTTAAAAATTGCAAAATAGTCCATATTGGTATATTATACAGTTGTACTGTATACTTTACTAATTTACTATTTACATCAACCATACTTTCAAAAATCTTAATAATAAATAATAATGACAATTAATATGAAATAACAATAATTTTTAA
>JANZLX010000007.1:25169559-25182240 GCA_025531955.1 Erythroxylum orinocense | reverse complement strand
TACTACAAATTCTTTGACTTTGGTTGGTGCATTAAACAAGGAGGTAGCACCCTCCTTATATAGGTAAAAGCCCTTGCTCATTTGTTGTCCCCAACCAATATGGGACAACAAAGGAGCCAAACAACTTAACATTGAATACCTGCAACCAGCAAAAAGATTCTCCCTCAAAACAGGCTAACCAAAAGCTTTTAAACAAATCCCATAATCCACTGTACTCTCTTCCTTTAAAACGATGCATTAAATGATTTTGTCCTGTTAACACAACATCTTTTAAATGCATTAAAAGAGTTTTTCGATTTTCTCAATTTTACAGTGAATGCTTTTAAGTTTTAACCATTGCTATCTTTCATTTTTGGTACCGTGCCGCTGATTCTTCTTTTTCGTTATTTCAGTTTTCATACGAACGATATTAAAAAAAAAAAAGAATCTCTCACAGATTCATGCAAGAGTGAAAACGATTTTTGTATTATTGTTCAGGAAAACAGGAAACGGCGTGTTGCTTGAAAACAGAGAACAGCCTTTATCTTGTAAAACAGAAAACAGCCTCATGTATGCACAGATTAATCTGTGTTTACGTTTTCATGAAAAACGATTTAACAAGTTTTGAAAATCCTGTAAATCAATTTGTTGCGTAACGTGAATACAGAAAACGTCATATAAGTTTTCATTTTCATGTTAATAAAAAAACGAATTTCTCCATTCTCCAACTAGAAGAACGAAAACGTTTTTACTGAAAACAAACAAAAAAAATGTCGTTTCAAAACACAAAAACATATATGTTTTCATGGCAACATTCAAAACAACAAACCATAAACACAATTCATGGAAAAAAACAGGCCACCTATATATATATTTTAGAGACAAGATTCTCTGTCTAGTTTTATGGTGTTTTATTCTGTCCCACAAAATCTCAGTCATTCATTTATACGATTCTCACGTTTATTTGTGTGAGGCCCACGCGGGATCCGCATAAATAAATGACTGAGATTCATGAAACAAAATAAAATACCATAAAACTGGACAGAGGATCTGAATTTCATATTTCTAGAGCTCTTATACCAATTAGTGGAATCAAAAGTATCCACAGCCGAAGCAACCCAGAATTAGAAATATAGATATAAGCAAACCAATTATAAGAATCGAAACAAGACGAACTTGTTGAAGCACGAAATTGCTAACTGATCTTCTTTCTACAAAAACTTCTTTTCGCAATCCTTTTATTTTTACAGTCTTCTGTTGTATAACCTTAATAGTTTCTGTAACTTTTGTTTCTGGGTGGACGAAGAATGTATCATGTGTTTTTCAAGAGAGTTTTCTGTTTTCTAATAACTCACCTTCTCTTCGATAGGAAGAAAAGCTTATATATATAGAAAAACTTCTCATTTTTGCACAAGTAGTAACCGATAAGATTATACGATTTTTGTTTTCTTTTATACGCAGGTTGTAATTCAAATCAATAGATTTTTCTATTTAATTTAAAATATTAATAAATTAAAATTAAAATTAAAATAATCTGTTGCTTATTTAAATTACAAATAACACATATGTGATCCAAACAATTAAGGCACGACAGGGAGCACAGGAAAAAATTAATAAGACTAAAATTATAATAAGAATCTATACATGACCAGTATATTCTTATTATAATTAATCATAAATTATTCCACCAAAAATTTATGATTGAACTCTTTATTAATTTTAACTTTCCACAACATAATAAATTATGTTCCCCATGTTAAGATTACAAATGCTTATCAAATAAAATAAATTACTGATAATTTATTTAAATAACAATTTTAATCTTTAAGATTGTCGCTCAACTTATTTCATGTGTTGGATTAAAAATCCACTTGTAGGATTTACACAGTGAAACCTTATAAGCTTACTTAAAGTGCATCATCATTTTCTACACCGAGACATAGATTCTATCATTAATCAATATTTCACAAATACAAATTACGTTTGCCCAATTCACCAAGTACTATTGTCTCAATAATTAAAACTCACTCTTTAATGAATTAAAGCGCAAGATAATGTATATTTGCTCATATTAACTAAATCAAGATTAAGAACATAAATCTTTTTTCTAATGTCCTCAATAATATATTTTAATAGTCATTATAAAATAACCATTATTAACTTGTCTAGTTAGATACATATTCATATTATGCAAATTTCCAAGACCCGGCCCATGAACGAAACCCCTAACCCTAATAATCACAACACCTCCACATATATAATCCCCAAACTCGTGGCTTTTAATCTTTCCCTATTCTGCCGAACTCGCAGTCGCCGAAAAGAAGCCGCCCCGAGAACTTCGGTCACTTCCTCTGTAAGGTGCTCTTAACTTATCGACTTGATATTAGAAGGTTCTTCTGGGTTTATTTTATTGATTTTAATTATTCAACAACCAACAATCTCTTCACTGGGTTTTGTTTATACATGTTTTCATGCATAATTTGTGAAAATTAACGCCTGTGGATTCCCTCTGTGATTAAAGCAGTACGAGAAAATGGCAGCAGCTTACGGAGCTATGAAACCAGCTAAGCCGGGATTGGAGGAATCCCAAGAGCAGATTCATAAGATCAGAATCACTCTCTCATCTAAGAATGTCAAGAACCTCGAGAAAGGTTTGTTCTTTTCTCTATCTATCTTGTATTATGCTTGTCAAAGAACTCTGCTTTGAACTGGAATGCGCAATTATTTTGCTGTATCAGATCCGTTTCACTTTCATCACGTAAAATTTGTTTACTGTAATTGTGATGTATAGAGAAACCATCTCGATGGTATATTTGAGCTGCTGTAATTTTTTTCGTTGTGGTTAATTGTAAAGAAGAGTAGTGCTTGTTTGTGGTTTGTTGAATTTGGTTCTGCTTTGTTTAAATGAGCAGTCTGTACTGATTTGGTTCGTGGTGCTAAGGACAAGAGATTGAGAGTTAAGGGACCAGTCAGGATGCCTACCAAAGTTCTTCACATTACCACCAGGAAGTCTCCCTGTGGTGAAGGTAATTTATCTTGCAACTAAACTATTTTGACAATTACCAACTATAATTGCTTGAGGAATGTGTAGTTTTCTCTAAATTCAAATTTCACATTATCTGTATGTTAGTTTAGAAACAACCCTTCGGATTATTTTTAAGAAGCTTTTTTGTTTCGAGGTCGGTTAGTGTGTGACTGGTCGTGATATGGTTTAAGAGGAGATTTGTTTCTTCATCTTTTTTCTTTCCAAATCCAGGAACCAACACTTGGGACAGATTCGAGTTACGAGTCCACAAGCGTGTCATTGACCTTTTCAGTTCACCTGATGTGGTGAAGCAGATCACTTCCATTACGATTGAACCTGGTGTTGAAGTTGAAGTTACTATTGCAGATTCGTAAATGTTCTATGCTTCTTAAGTACTTTGTTAACATCGCTTATTGAGCTTTGGTTCAATGGACGTTGGATTACAACAAATGGAATGAGTCCTTGCGGTGTTGAGACACTCCTTGTAGGTCTAATGTAGTATTGGCTTTGAAATTAAAGGTTTTGTTATGGAGAATGAGAAATTTTTGTTTCTGTGTTTACTACCAAGTCAGCCTCAAAAATGTTCTGAAGTTGGTTGTTGAAAGATTCTGAAGTTCTTAGACTTGGAGGCAATTTATTCGTGCATAATTGGTGCTTCTTAATATTCTTTTGATAGTATATTCTTAGCTTTTCAAGTCCAGTGCATATACAGCTCCTTATGTATTAGAATTGTCTTAGATAAGAATCTGATCTAGAAGTTGGGACATAATATTCGTTTGACATTATTTGGAATGACAATTCATATCCTCTGTATGAATGAAGTCAATCATCAAACTATTGATGAGTATTCACTTATGAGCAGGTCAATAATTTGCAGATAAAATTGCATTATTTGGGACTTATGATCGTTAAGGTAAGACTCTTCACCATCAATTGTACAAAACTCGACCACACCGACTGTTGAAAATGAACAAACCATATTAATGAAATTTCTGTTTCTGCCAATCAATCAAAGTTGCATCTGCATAATCCTTAGTAAAGCCTCTGGAGTACCCTTTCTTGCTTGCAACATCTGACCCGATTAAGGCCACACAGGTGGTCAATACAAATGGAGCTAAGAAAATTTTGCATAAGATGTTTAACATATTACCAATAAACGTAATCTGAATTCTGTAATGCAAATGTCATGATTTGGGGTCAAATAAGAATTCTCAAATGTTTAATAAAATTACAAAGGAGACTTAAAACGGATTCATTTCAACTATTAAAAGATGTTCACTGTCCCTCTTCACCGCCAACACAAAACAAAAAGAACTTCTGAACTCTGAGCAGTACAACACTACCGAAAGTATCGTCACAAAACAATTTTTTGCCTAAGCCACAAGAGTGCTTGCAGTGGTGGACTCGCTGCAAAACAAGATCATAGGAATGCGTCAAGAGTGGCAGGAGTTAAGCAACAAAAATCAAAATAAAAGAGTGAAGTATAGAATAACTAAAGGTTTTGTTAAACAGATGATCATGAAACAGAAGCACAAGCAGCCCACAGATGATGTGATCATGGAATTCAGTATACCAGCAAGTTTAACGACAAAGGTAACAATATTACATGGTTCCTATAGAGTCCTATGATCCCTAGTTATGCACATATCATCTTTTTCCGTAGATTGAACTTTGATAAACATGGTTAACATAGGCCTGTATTTGGGGTTTCCCTGGGGTTGGTAAAACAAAATGGGCTCACCCTAGCAAATTCTCAAATTATGGGTAGAGGAGTGCCCCACGTAGCTCTTTTGATAATTCAAAATCACATTAATAGCTTCTACTAAAGCATATGGATCTAAGAAGCTACATCTGTAATATAAATGAAAATCTACACCGCAGCAGTTTCAAAATTTTAAAAGCATCATTCTTGTATTGTTCGTGCAGTTCTAATACAGACACGAGTATGGACGAGAAAGAAAACAGATTATGAAATATATAATTTTAAAGAACATCCCTGCCCTCATTTAAGAAAGAGGAAATAGATCGATTATAATTATAAATAAAGGATAGGATAGTGCCTAAACTCTGCATGTGTGCATTAGAGTAAATGAATTGTTGGATCAATATATCAGCATAACAAGACTTACTATTTCCAGACAGGTGGAAGCTTCTTTGTCTTCTTGTAATAACGGGCCAGCCTATGAATCCTGCTCTCCACAAGGATCAATCGAAACTTAGAATCCTTATCTTTCCTGTTTCTCTCCAAATGCTTTCTAATAGCTACTGCGTTCTTGATGAGATGGTACAAATCCTCGGGGATTTCAGGTGCAAGACCTAAATGAGTAAAATCAAAACAATATAATAAAAGCTTGATTACCCTGTCGTCAATCAAGCTAGCCATTTAACCTCAGTTCGGATAGTCTTGGCTTACTTAGCATACCCATATAAATGTAACATAAACTTGTTTTTTTCATGAATTAGTACTTAGGGCATTCAACTAAACCCACCTCATTACACTAAGCAACAATCAATACTACCAAAAGACCATTTTTCTCTTCCAATCCACTTAATTGTATTCTGAGAGACCAACAAAAGTTATATCAACGACAGCAAAAAGTTACCACTGGCTTTAAGGATGCGCAGAATCTTGCTTCCGGTAACACTTTTGACCTGAGCAATACCATGTGAGTCACGAAGAATTACACCAATCTGAGATGGAGTCAGACCCTTCTTAGCAAATTTGCAAATGCTGTCCTCCACCTTATACAACGAGAAGACCAAAATCATACATTTTACTCAATAATTTAAGTCTCACGTCGTAATCCGCAATCTCAATCATATATCACCAAGTATAATGCAATCCACCAAGGCGAAGTTCATTGTCAATTCTCCGAAAACAACTAAGATAAATTATATTGTAGACAAGAGCTCGTTCCAAAACAACTATAGATAGAAAAGATTGAACAAAAACTGAAAAAGAGAAAACTTGGGAGTTGAAGAATTACATCTTGAGAAGAGATCTTAAGCCAACTTGGTGGAGTCCTCTTGTAAGGCAGAGCAGAAGCTGAAATACCCTTACTGCAGCAAAACCACTACAAACGTTAAATACTACAGTGCATGCTCAAATCTTTTATCTGCAGACATAGACATTAAAAAAGAGAGTTACAGAACCGGAATTGGATTTACCCGCGACTGTGCATACGACCCATGATTGCGGCGGCGGCGACGGCGAAAAGGAAAAGGACCACTTACCACTCTCTGCGTGAACTTCTGCAACTAGCCCCAAACCTTAGCACTCACTGAGGGTTTTGGCGACATCACCATTGGGTTTGGGCTTTTCGACGATATGGCCTCCTTTGTTTTGGACTTTAAAGCCCAATACTTTAAAAACACAATAATCCAATTTTTTGAGGGTTTGTACTAATAAGGTTATGTCAAATAACTTATAATAGCAATTATAATTATATGTAGTGATAGCATTGGGCTCAATAGGGTTTGGGCTACAAAATTTGTATAAGGGCTTGGGCTGAAACTGAGGCCTTAATAGGCCCAAGACTCACGATCTGATGCTCAATTGTGCCTAGGTTAAATCGATTGAGTTGTTTGAAATTAGATCAAGTCCGAAGCATTTGGCAAAAGTTTGAACTTGATCCAAAATTCCTGCTTGAGCTTGGACCCAGATTAAAGCCTGATTGTATCAGGGCATACGAGCTCAGTTCGATTTGTCCCAATTTTTATTTTTAAATTAAAAATAAAAATAAAATTATTTTATTAAAAAAACTTCATTTTCTTAAAATTTTTGAAGACCCCATATTTAAAATTATGAAAAATTTAAAATCAGTCTAAAACCAATCAAACTAGGTCGAATCCGTTAACTTCGGGTTAGACCGAGTTAAGCCTAACTTAATTGCCACCCTTATTGCTGATGGGGACTATAATGAGTTTATGTAATTGAGTATAAACGCATCATAATTATCATTAAAGAGTAGATAATTGGAGATATGATTCGAAGGGCCTACTAGTTTTCTTTTTGTAGGTGAAGAGTGATACGTTTTAACTTAATTATCAACTCTAAGTATGATTAGGGGGATAATGTTATATTTTTATTTATTTTTACGTAAAGTTTTTGTCGAATTATTTGAATAAAATTTATTATAAAAATCAAATAACAAAAATTGTATTTTAGTAAAAATATTTTTATGTAATTTCAAATTATAAAATATTTTTTAAATAAGTAAAATTATAAAAGTGACCATAATTTTAAATTTATTATAAACTAATTAAGATATTTAAATGTTAAAAGACTTAGTGATAATCTAATAACTACTTTAATCAAGATCTATCATTTAATTCATTAAATAATTTATTTTGTAAGGGTCAGAAGAGGGTTATCGATGATCATCGCTACCTTTCTAATTACAAAGAGGTTATTTTTAATCTTTGAAATTATACTAAAACTATATTATTTTAATATTACAAATATGCTATTAGTCCATGATATAATAACTTTAGTGTTAGACAAATTTAGTCTTGACAAGAAGTTGGAACCGATGTACTCAAAACTAAATTTAAAGTTAAATTCGTAAAATAAGAGATTTAAGGTTTAAAAAATTCAATTAGTATTAGATTATCATAAATTCGATTAAAGATCGAATAAAATTGAAGAAATTGAAAACTGAATAAAAAAGATTGTCTTTACTTATTAAAAATTAAATTTTAATTAAAAAGATAATGTTAAATAAAAATTAATTAGTTTATTTTAGTTTATAAAATTGATTAATTTATAAAAACTGACCGATTAATTAATAGAATGATTAGTTTTTAACAACAAAAGTTATTAAATTTAATCAAATAAAAAAATTAAGAACTGAACTAAAAAGTTGACCGGTTCAATATTTTTACTATTAAACTTCCAAACTGATTTACTTTTAAAACATTGATTGGAACAGTTCAAACTTCTTCAAAATTACACTAAAACGATTTTATTTTAATCTTACAAATGTGTTAAAGGTCCATGATATAATAACTTCAGTGTTTATACAAATTTAGTCTAATTCAGCTTAAAATTAACAAGTTAAGTAAGTTTAAGAAATTCAAACTTTCTCTTCAAAATTACATTAAAATAATTTTATTTTAATCTTATAAATGTGCTATTAGTTCATACTATAATAATACCAATTCGATCTGATTTGACTCAAAATTACCAATTCGACAAAAAGAAGGAAAATTCATGAACTATCTCTACTGAACCAGAAATTGTAATACGTAACGGTATCTTAATTACCTATCCCGAACCGAATGTAAAAGGGCAAGAAACAAATAAATACAGAAAGACTTGATTTCGATCTCTGTAACTTCAAACGAGCTTTTTGATGTAGAAACAAACGCGAATCTACTGTCGTCTTTACGAGAACTATTCTCCGAAACGCGGGTAAGGTCTTTCTACAGTTTTCTTAAAACGTTAGCTCTCTTAACGGGTCAGAGAATTCTTATACTTACGATTGATTATATGAGCAACTACAGGAGACTTTAACTTTTATATATAACTTTCATATCAGATTCCTCATCATAAGACCAATATAGGTCCAGTTCACATTGATTGGGATCCATTTTTTATCCAAACTTTGACCTATTGATTTAGATCATTTATTTAGTCACTCTATTATCTTTATCTGGATTAAATTACGCAATTTAACCAATAAGTGATTAAAAACTAAAAAATGCAACTAATAGTTATCTAATTTTATGGAAAAGGATAAAATTGTCCAACATAATTTTTACTGTTAAACTGACCAAACAGATTTGTTTTTAAAATATTGGTTGGAATAGTTCAAACTTCTTCTTCAAGATTACACTAAAACTATTTTATCTTAATCTTACAAATGTGTTAAAAGTCCTTGATATAATAACTTTAGTATTTATACAAATTTAGTCTAATTCAGTTTAAACTTAACGGGTTAAGTAAGTTTAAGAAGTTCAAACTTTCTCCTCAAAATTACATTAAAGCAATTTTATTTTAATCTTATAAATGTGCTATTAGTTCACAATATAATAATACCAATTCGATCTGAATTGATTCAAAATTACCGGAAACTCTACCGAACCAAAAAATAATATATCAAAAGAATTCTTTTATTCTTCCAATATCAATAGGTTGATTGTTTCACTTTCGTATAGTTCAAAAGTTTGGACGATTCGGATTTTCTCATTAAAATTACACTAATGTAACATTATTTTAATATTACAAAATGATGTGAATTAGGTTGCATGTCATGTGAGAAAAGATGGGTACCGGTTACCTTATGATTACCACCAACAGAAACATGGAGTGAGCAAGGAATTTAGCAGAAGGCCAAGGGCCACCGATCAATATCAACATCAACTCATGTACCAATCGGATTCAAAAACACTTAAAGCTGTTGTATCAGTAAAAAAACAAAGAGATATATAATAAAAAGTGAAGGTTAATGATGGACGAGCATTGAAAGTTTGAAGATTCTTTAACCCTATACTTAAAATCATTCAACCTCTTTTTAACTCGAGAATGAGTGTGGTTGAATATTGATTAGGGGTGAGTGTTATTCGGGCCGGATTGGGTAATCAGGCCGGTTCGAATTAATTCGGGTAAGTAAATGCTAAATTTCGAGTAATTCAGACCGACTTGGGTATTATCCTAATTATTTTCGGGCCGGAACGGGTAACTCTGAAAAAATTCGAGCCGACCCGATTATCCGAATTAGGTTTAAAAGAATTATAAAATAGGATAATTCGGGTAATCGGGTCGGGATAATTCGGGTAAATCGGGCCGGGTAAATAGTTAATTCAGGTAAATCAGGCCGGGTAAGTTCGGGTAATTAAAAGTTCAGGTTCGAGCCAGGTAAGGGAAAAAAATTTCGAATAATTCGGGACCGAATGCTCACCCCTAAATTATTGATACCATACTATACAAGTGAATAATTGAAATTAGGAATGATAATATATGCTTCTTGGACTCGAGTCGTATTTGGTTCGAGTTCGAGTTCGAGTTTAAACTCTAAATCCAATCGTGTTAAAGGATAAAAACTCAAGTTTTAAATCGAGTTTAGACTTGATAAGATTAACCTTTATCGGTCTAAATTATAATTCGGCCGAAATTTCAAAATGATTTCAAAATATCGTTATTTTTTTGTAAAATATAATTGGTTCAAGTTAGGTTAAGGATATCCGAGATTAAAATTTGACCTTTTTTTTTATTCGAATTAACTTCAAATTGAGCCAAATTTTTTGTCAAACTTAATTGGAACACTTTCAATTGTTTACTTACAAGTCCATAACACATCCTCCATTTCCACTGCCTTGAGATTGGGGGGGTAAATCTAGGCATAAGAGAAAAGGGGAGAAGCCTCTTAAGTTCAAACTGCTTTATCAAATGAAATGATGGGATGATTTCAAATTATACTAAGATTGCCATCTAAAGGTGTGACATAAAGAGAGAAGGTGCTCCAAGACCAGCACATTCTTTTTCTTTGATAAGAAAACGATATATAACCAACCAACCAACCAACGACCCCATTTGCTAGTCTAGTTTATCGCTATAGTACTACTTTGGTACACATTCATTATGCTTGATTTCAAGATTTAATCAAATGATAAATTAGTTTGGACCGAACCAACTTCAATCTAATCGAATTTAATTTCAAGCATGTAGATAGAATTGATCGATTTCGAGTTTGAATTTGACAAATTAGAATGCTTCAGTACGTGTTTATAATTCTTAATTTATTAATTAGCAAAAAATGAAATTGAGATGATAAATTAGTTTGAATCGGTTTAAAGTGTACGTGCTAATTTTTAATTTAATTAAATTCGATTTCAGATATTTAGAATCGATCATATTTAAGGTTGAATTGGACAAAATAGTGTTGTAATAATACATATTTATTATGCTTGATTTTGAAATCTTTAGCTTAACGATTTGTGGTGTACAATACAGCGCAAGCAAAGTGAGACTTAAAGATGACAAATTAGTTCGACATCGGTCCAAAGTTTATAGACCATGTTAAATTTAATCAAATTTTACGTTAGATATTTAAGTCTAAACACATTCATATGACAAATTTTTTTGAGTTTGATCAACCGTAACCGTAATAAATTAATTTAGCTTCAAAGTTACATGTTAAATTAAGTTTAATTAGACTCTTACTTTCAACCATGATTTTGAAAATCAGACCGGACTGGCCGATTCGACCGGTTCGACAGGTGACTGGTTGGCTATTCGGTCCGGTTTACCCCTAAAAATCGGTTCTCAATTGAACCAATGAGAACCGGTCAAAACCTGTCAATTGATCGGTCCGACCACTGGTTCAATTTTTTTTAATTTTTTAAATATCATTAATATTATATATAATTAAATATAATTATTACATAATTATGACGTCATACCGGTTCGACCGGTGGTTGAACCGATCAAATCGGTCAAACCGATAATTAGTAAGACCTCTGATTCGATGGCCGGTCTGAGTTTCTACTTTCAACTTAGTGTAAATCCTTCACAATTTCAAAGTTCAACCCTAGACATCAAAAGTTTGAAAAAGGGCCCAACCAAAGAAGACTTAGAATCAAACATTAGGTTAGCAAACATGGTTGAACATATGCTTTGGTGGAACAAATAAAAGACAATTTAAGAGTGAAGAAAGAGACAGGAAGGACTAAGCCTAAGGCTACCTAGTCTTTTACTTTCATTGATCTTTGACAACCAAAAAGACAAAAAGAGTTGGTACTAAGAATGGTGCTGGAAACAAAGATTTGATCTTTGAGTACTTTTCATGGTTGACCCATGTCAAAGACTAGCCATTTATGATTTAACCTTAAGCCTATTTTTCTATAATTTGTCTCAGTTATATTAGAGTAATTTATAAGTTAATTTATGTTATATATAATTATTACAATTACATATAGTGTTTTAATTTTTTATTTTTGTGAGTGATTTAAAAGCAGACTCTCTATTAATTAAGAGTAAGACTGTATACTATTAGACTTTCCAAGATCACACATTTTAATGAAATTTTTACTAACTTTTCATTATTGATATCATTGTTGATGTTGTAATCACGTGGAATTATGCAGTATAACTAAAAAATGTTGTTATGATTTATTTTAAATATATTCGCTTAATTTATAATTTGATTTATATTATTTATAATTATTACAATTGTCTATAACCAAAATGTTCCAAGTTCTCCTACATTTAAGGATCTTCATAATATTCACTAGTTGCAAGCAAAGCATTCAAATACTTAACTTATAGTGTTTAATTATGAATTCAATAATTAATGGTGCATGCAACATGATATTATCGATTGAATATTATATCTGATTGGGATTGGACTTACGCAAGCGGCCTTTCGTTACTATTCGAATAATCGAACTCGCGACGTTGGGCAAACTCAGGTTGCACTTGGTGGCTCTGATACCATTAAACCCTCCATAAGGCCTTACAAAGGGAGGTGAAACCATAAGATCTTTGATAGACTAAATCAAATCAATAATTTTAATTAATGATTAGTGAGAACTAAAAAGGTAATATAAATATTTTATGAAATTAATATTTTTAAATTTCTCCTTCAAATTAAGAACTACATAATTGAAGCTATCTTCATAAAGTTAATACTAGGATTCTAGTTTCAAAATCTCTTTATCAAATATTTATAATGGAA
>JANZLX010000007.1:25113969-25124108 GCA_025531955.1 Erythroxylum orinocense | reverse complement strand
AACCAATAATGAATTATTAGTCCACCAGTCATCAAGATCTGGAAACTTCTCATCTGATTGCTTGAGTGTTCTGTTTCATAAACACTCAAATTTAATAATTATTAAACAGTGGTGAATTAGTAATAAACACTCAAATTTAATAATTATTAAACAGAACACTCAAGCAATCAGATCAAATTTATTAATAATTATTAAACAAAACACTCAATTAATCAATGAGAAGTTTCCATTTATTAATAATTATTAAATTTAATTTATTTAGTTTAGTAACAAAAATTAAATTAAATCATTCATAATTTATATTTAATATTAAAATAGAAACAGAAAATTTTTTTTCATATTTTTGAAATAGGAAACAAACAAATAAGATTTTTTATTGAATTTGAAAAAAAAATTATAACAAAATCGTCTGGCTTGCACGTTTGAAATAAAAAAAATCACAATAATACAAACAATAAATAAAATAAAATAAAACAAAACCGTTATCTCTATCTCTATCTCTTCTCTCTCCAATCCTGTAATTAGTTCGTGCCAACCTCTAACGTTCCATTTCCCGCGAAAAACTCTGTGGAACAATCTTCTCTTTTTCTCTTCTTCCCTTTTTTCTCTGTTCATGATTTCTTCTGCAACGTGATCTGTTCACACTCACAATGCAATGAAGAACTCGAACTTCATCGTAACCACCACCACCACCGCAAAGACTAGGTTTTTCCATGTCGAACTCGCCGTCTTCAACTGCCAACCACGAGAACCCGACGGCCTACAAGCTCCGAAAGATTCCTCCCATTCCGATTCGTCGGACGCAGAGGCATGCCGCCGATGATAACCGCAGTGAATCTGATGACAATGGGAGGGTGGTTGAGGCGGAGGAGCAGTCTGATAAGCGAAAGGGTGGAGAGAATTCGCCGATAATTATGGCGTCTAGTCTCGGGTTGAATCATATTCGGACCCGATCCGCTCCGTCTCCTTCTCCTCTCGGTTTGGTCACGCCTTCCAAGTTTGAGAATGATGACGGTTTTCGTAAAGAGGAGAAAGGTGGCGTTAAGTTGAATATTCCTCGAAATAGTAACATCGGTAACAGTTTGCCACCGATTGAGCCAGGTAATGGTTGTTGAGATTCGTGTATTTTGTGAAAGTTTCGAGCTTTTAGAAACGAATGAAGCGTTTTCTTTTTTTGTGTAGAGTTTTGAGGGGACTCTTTTTTTTAATTTTTGAACAGGGAAAAGGGTTTCATGGAGCCAATCGAAATCTTTAAAATGTCCACCATCAAACAATTCACCTTTGGAGGTACATTGTATTGGTTGTTTCACTGGATTGTTAATTATTTGCTTAGAGGTTTATATGTGAGCATGTGGGTTGTTTTTTGCCTTTTCTATTTTGCTCTGTTTCTTTTTTTCTTTGGTTTACTTTTTCGCATTTATAGAGTACTCATGCAGCGTTTGTCAAGGAATTGCAGTCACCGCGCTTCCAAGCTATACTTCGTATTACGAATGGAAGAAAGAAGAACGCCCCAGATGTCAAGAGTTTCTCTCATGAGCTCAATTCCAAAGGAGTTAGGCCCTTTCCGGTTTGGAGGTCTCGAGCTTTTGGTCATATGGAGGTAAATTCTTGTTTTTCACTCCATTTTATATAATTTGCATCCTCTGATCTGTCCCTGTTTTTGTTGGTGTATAAAGGTTAACTTACTTGGTTCTTGCTATTTTAGGAAATTATGGTGGCAATCAGGGCAAAATTTGACAAGTTAAAAGATGAAGTGGATTCAGATTTGGGGATCTTTGCTGGAGATTTGGTCAGCATACTTGAAAAGACCTCCGATTCTCATCCTGAATGGAGAAAGTGTTTGGAGGACTTGTTAGTCATAGCCAGGCAATGTTCAAAGATGCCACCTAGTGAATTTTGGGTGTCATGTGAGGCCATTGTCCAGAAATTAGATGATAAACGACAAGAGCTACCAATGGGGATCCTCAAACAAGCACATACGCGTCTGCTTTTTATCCTCACCAGATGTACTAGGCTTGTGCAGTTCCAGAAGGAGAGTGGTTATGAAGATGTTCACATTCTAGGTCTGCATCAACTTAGTGATCTTGGGGTTTATCCAGAACAAATTCTAGAAATTGCACAGCAGGACTACAGTGGTCCGTTGACGGGGGGGAAGTTGATACCTGAGAAGCAAAAGGACGTTCCTGGTCAAGAACTTGACAATGTCATTGCAAAGCACGGACAAATTGAGAAAGCTCAGGAGATTGGCACTGCCAAAAGTGTTGATTCAACGAGTAGTAGTTATAGAATGTCATCTTGGAAGAAGCTCCCTTCTGCTGCTGAGAAAAATCAGAAGGTCAATGATAGTGTTGTTACACCTTCCAAGGACAAAACAGAGTCACTTCATACTAAGGACACAACAAGAATTGGTGGGGATGACCATTCCGAAGTTATTGAAACCCCAGATTATCTCCCATCTTCAGCCTTAAGAAAAGCCGGCTGGGGATTCTGGGGGGAGCAACAGCATGTTGCATATGATAATTCAATGATATGCCGTATTTGTGAAGTTGAGATACCCATTGTACATGTAGAGGAGCACTCTCTGATATGCACAATTGCTGACAGATGCGACTTGAAAGGCTTAACAGTAAATGACCGACTTGAAAGAGTTGCAGACACTCTTGAAAGGATATTGGAATCATGGACACCGAAAAGCACAACAAAAAGCTCTGGTTCTCCAAGAGGAACTATTGAGACCGAAAGAGCAGGTATACAAGAGGAGCTAGAGAAGTTAACAGATGAGCACAGCTTATCTCGTTGTTGCTCTCAGCACATTCTTGATGATGCACCTGATGCTGATAATGCTTTTGTCAGGGAAGACCAAGTCATTTTGCCAGATATTTTGTGTGAAACACGTTCCATTCTTTCACCTGATGTAGAAGCAAAAACATCATCAGGGGGGAGCTTGACGCCAAGGTCACCCTTATTAACACCACGGACAAGTCAGATTGAACTGCTTTTAAGTGGACGGAGGACAATGTCAGAGCTTGAGAACAGTAATCAGGTACGTCAGCTGTATATGGACATCGTTGTGTAGTATCCAAAGTCTTATTTTAGATTCCTTGTGAAAAACCATTCTGAAACTGACGTGACACTGTATGCCCTCAATTATTTTGTACAGTTGGCCTCTTGCTGATGCTATGCATATAATAACTTAGTTTACCCATCTAGTTTGTATTGGCTTACCAGTCTTTTCCCTGATTTTCTAAAACATCTGAATATTTTTAACTTCAAAATGCATCTATACTAACTGCCACCAAATACCAAAATTTCCCCACATTATATGAAGTACGCTCATTTTATAGGAACCAAATTTGAAAAAAGTGCTTATTTAGTTAGTTAATTAAGATCGCACTAGAATTTTAGACTCTAATCTGGTTCTTGTATGGTGCTTTATATACCAGGAAAATTTAGACTTTATAAGGAGACATAGAGGTGATGTTTTTCAAAGACAAATAGCTTCTGAAAAGAAAATTTGCTGACGTATGAAGCTATTCTTTCAATATCTTTGACTATCTTTCACCAATGCTGTCTTCTTGTCTCTCTGTATTCATTATTTTTAACGAAGCTTCCCTGACTGCTTCTAAGCCACTAAAAGCTAATGCTATGGGATTTTTGGCATTAAGATGTATATGGTACTTCTTGTACAGTTTTCTTCTTTACTGATATTATCAAGAACCTTTGGTGATACACTTTCATTGTCCTAATTCATGTTCCGTCTGTTTGTAGTTGTTCTTTTCAGAAGATTTTCTTGTATCTCATGCTAGACTGGAAATTTAGCACATTGCCAGCTTTATCTTAATATCATTGTTTGCTAATCGTGCTGACACTTTATGATTCTTCTTGGCTTCAACTGTCAATCATATAAATGCATGACAGATACACAAGCTACTTGATCTTGCTCGTTCCATTGCAAAGATAAACGGAAATGACTATAGCACATTAGAATGTTTGATTGAACGTCTAGAAGACCTGAAATATGCTATCCAGGACAGGAAGGTGGATGCTCTCATTATTGAGACTTTTGGCAGACGCATTGAGAAATTGTTGCAGTAAGTTGGTCTTTCATCTCAAACTTTGTCAATAATACTAAAGTTTCAGAAGTTCAATGGCTTAGGGCTGTTTTTGCTACTTCTACTATTAATATACGACTACTTGGAATTTTGCAGGGAAAAGTATGTACAATTATGTGCCCAAATAGATGATGAAAACCCATCAAATCATTTAGTTGATGATGAAAGTTCTGTGGAGGATGAGGGTGTTCGCAGTTTGCGTGCAAGCCCTATCAATCCATGTTCTAAGGACCGAACTTCTATAGAAGATTTCGAGATTATAAAACCAATCAGCAGAGGGGCATTTGGGCGTGTTTTCCTTGCCAGGAAAAGAAAGACTGGCGATTTGTTTGCTATAAAGGTCAGCATTTGTGAGAATAAACAAATGGCAATTAGAGAACTATTGAAGCATTATCTCTTGTATATGAACTCTTATTCCTTGTCGATGTGATAATTATATACTTAACAATATTTGCTCCTCAAATGGTGGATATGAATTTCTTTTTCATCCTTTCGGGAAAATGGTGAAACAATTTTAATTTTTTGCTAACTAATATGTGGCCTTCTTTTTCTATTCCGCCCGTTTTACAATCTTCTTCTGCGTTACTTCTGAATAACAGCACATCTGCATTCATCTATTTCTTATGATTATCAATGAAAAGTATGTTCATATATTTCATGTTTTCCCTTAATAGAATTCAGACTGTAATCTCCTGCCCTTGTACATTCTCTGAAGTTTAAATCTTAGCACTTGAGGAAATGCTTCTACCTTTTAATCACTTGAGCTATACTTTTTTAGGTGGTTAGCCTTTATGTATATTGAATTCAGAGGCTTAAAATGATATTGGCATGTTCAAGTACCTTTTTTCTTGATGGAATTGATATCCTGAGGATAATTTTGCAGGTTCTAAAGAAGGCTGACATGATCCGTAAAAATGCTGTTGAAAGTATATTAGCAGAGCGTGACATCCTAATAACAGTTCGGAATCCTTTTGTGGTATGCAGGCCTTAAAATGTACAACCACTTTAAACATGCAAGGCATAGTGAACTACTGTCCTAATGATTCTGTGATTGATTATGAACAGGTTCGATTTTTCTACTCCTTCACATGCAGGGAAAATTTGTATCTTGTCATGGAATACTTAAATGGTGGAGATCTTTTCTCTTTATTGAGAAACTTGGGCTGCTTGGATGAAGACATGGCCCGCATCTATATTGCAGAAGTTGTAAGGGCTTACTTATGCATTTTCTTCTGTAGTGGAAAAGACTGATTATTTGCTTGCCTTTCCTTGAATTTTCTTCTTTGTTATCAACTAACAGTACTTTTACACAAGTCTTACTAATGGAGAATTTATTGTTTTGCAGGTTCTAGCTTTGGAATATTTGCATTCTTTGAATATTATTCATAGAGACCTGAAGCCAGACAACTTGTTGATCAGTCAACATGGTCATATCAAGGTTGACATTTGGCAAATATTTTCTAACAACCGGAAAGATCAATCTTTCTCTCATAAGTATTGAACATGAAGTTATTAACTGTTTCCTTTGGCCTGTGGACTATCTTTTGGAGCAAAAAAGAAAATAGCAAAATGTTAATATTGCTGAGCACTGTTTAAGATCCTCTAATCCATTCTGATACAGTTGACAGATTTTGGGCTGTCAAAGGTTGGTCTTATCAAGAGTACCGATGACTTATCTGGGCCATCACTCGGCAGTTCTGGTTTTCTTGCTGATGAACCAAAAAGTCAATCTTCATCCAGGAGAGAACAGCGTCAAAAGCATGAAGTTGTAGGCACTCCTGATTATTTGGCTCCTGAGATACTTCTTGGCATGGGACATGGTTCGTAGTTATTATCCTAATAAGGTTGATTAAGGCTTTTGTTTATTAGCATTTGATCATTAATTCTAGTTTCCTCCTTGAAGGTGTAACTGCTGATTGGTGGTCTGTGGGCGTCATTTTGTTTGAGCTGCTTGTTGGTATTCCTCCATTCAATGCAGAAACTCCACAGGTAGGGCCAGTCATCCCTTGTTGCACCATAGACCAGTCACCAATGTACCCTTATTAGTGCCAAATGAAATTTATTGAAACTGTTCTTACTTCCTTGGTACCATGTTCTGTTCTGCGTTTCAAAATTAACTAGAAATTGTTAATATAGAAAATACACACAAATGTTAGTTCTAGTCATTTTAAACTTGTATCCTATGCTGCAACATGCTTGTATCCTCTACTGCAATTGGTATCATTCTAATGGCTCCTATTTATTGCAGCAAATATTTGACAATATAATGAACAGAGACATACCTTGGCCCAAGGTCCCAGACGAGATAAGCTATGAAGCTTATGATTTGATAAATAAGTAAGATTCATACACGCTTTCTAGAACTCATTGTTGATATGATGCTGTTCAAGTGATTGATATCCCTTCAAATGCTTAACCTGTCAATTTTCAGATTGCTGACTGAAAACCCAGTTCAAAGATTGGGAGCAACAGGAACCACTGAGGTAGTCTAGACAACCATCGTTACTGCTTGCATAAGTAGGCAATTAATTGAGACTAATTGGGTACATTTTCTGATAGGTGAAGCAGCACCCTTTCTTTATGGACATTAACTGGGATACGCTAGCAAGGCAAAAGGTTGTTTTGGCTCAATTACCCCGTTCTTTGTTTGCAAATTATCACCATATCTAGAACACTGAACTTCCTTTTGGTCACAGGCTATGTTCATACCGTCAGTAGAAGCGCACGACACAAGTTACTTTATGAGCCGGTATATTTGGAATCCAGAAGAAGAAAATGTTAATGGAGCCAGCGATTTTGATGACTTGACTGACACTTGCAGCAGTAGCGGCTCATTCAGTAATACGCACGATGAAGACGTATGTATAAAACTCAGTTTTCATAATCTGCCTATATCTTCACATTTGTCTTTATATTGACAATTCTTAGTTGCAGTTATCAAAATTGCTGTTAATACTTTCTGATTACAAAATAACCAATGAATGTTATGTCTTGCATCTTATCTGAATTGACAAAGACCAATACTCCAATACCACTTTGGATCTTGTTTAAGAACAATCTCTTTACTGCAATCAACTCATCTTTAATTCGAACTAACAACTGCCTTATGCAGGGAGACGAATGTGGTAGCTTAGCTGACTTCAGCGGTCCAACTCTTGCTGTGAAGTATTCGTTCAGTAATTTCTCCTATAAGGTGAGACTTTCACCTCCTACATTTTGTTTAAGGATTTTTAGTGCCCAACTGGGAAGGTTTTCAAGATCATCTCCTGGAATTACATACTAATACTCAATCATGGGCCTGAATTTATGCTTGCATGACATCTTTAGTAAAGGCAAAAGATACAAACTTTTTATATGATTTTTCGAACTCTTTGTCTCCGTATAGTTATTTTAATAAAATTCAATATTAAAGTTGGATCAAAGTAGTCCTAAAGATTCTGTCGTATATTTAACAGTCATTCACATAATAGTTTATGTCAAAATAACTCGACAGCAACCCAATAAAAGGTAGTACTACAATGTATTCTTTTTATAATTTAGAAAAATAAGAATATTTTAACATAAAGAGTTTTGGATCTTTTACCCATCTTGAATAATCATAGCTAAGTCTCTATATTCCCTTTTGTTTAAGAATTTGTTTCTTGTATTTGCAGAACTTGTCTCAGCTAGCTTCTATCAATTATGATATGGTTATCAAGAATGCCAGAGAAGCAGCAGATGCCTCCAAAACTTCTGTTCCTTGACCAATTGGATGTTGCAGTGAGTATTACCTCCTACCTATTCTTCTCCATTGCTAAACTTCAAGAGATGATACACCATTTTCTTGTTTCCAAATGATCTTTCATCCACCTCGGTTTGTGCTCTAGTCCCGTTAAAGATTTTCCTGATCTTCAATTCATCTTCAGGGGGAGTTCGAATGCGAAAATTTAAGAATCTCTCTGAGAAAAGACATTGATCTTCTTGAGGTAAATCCATGTTAGAAAGCTGTGTCCAAGCTTCTTGAGGATGGACCTGTTGATAACAGTGACACAGAAACCAGTTGTTAAGATTTAAGAGAAGTGTAGTAAAAAGCAGTTTAAGTTCATAGTTGTGACTACTGCAACTCTTGTACATATATCTATAAATCCTAATCCAAAATCTTCTTCTTTTTTTTCTTTTTCCTTTTCTTACATATTTTGCTTCTCCTCCAAGATAGCATCAAATCCTCTGTGCCTATTACTTTGTTCCAAACCTGTTTTTGCCTTAAATTCTGTGCCCATTATATCTAAAACGAGGCTTCAAATCTTCTTTGCCCTTTTCTCCTGTGCCCTCTGTTCCAACATCCCAGCCATTTAAATTTTCTCTCTATTATGGTTAGATGTTAATTAGAACCTGTGGGCACAGGAAAAAGGGCATAGAAGATTCGAAGCCCTAAAACAATTCTCTTCCAAGATAGCATAAAATCTTCTGTCCTCATTGCTCTGTTTTAGCCTTGTTTTAACCTAAAATTCTGTGCCTATTATATCTAAAACGACATTGTTTTGAGAGAGAAACAAGATTGAAACAGAGTAACAGGGCTTTCTGAACCCCTCAAAGATGAGAACTTGTAATTGAATGTCATGTTCACGGTTTTCCGTGTGCATTTGTTATGGATGAGTAGAATTAAAAAATATCCAAACTTAAATAACGCTTAAATACAGTTTGGTTTGAATGCTCATATTATTTACAAGTATCATCAACAATTAATGTTCTTCTCTTGATTAAATATATTATATTTATATTTATATTTATATATTACAGGAAGCTCAGAAATTATATTAACAAATACAAAGAATTATGTAATTAAAGCGATATTATTTTAATTTTTAGAATTTTAAAAATTTAAAGATTGTTTTAAAAGTAGAATTAACCTTTTAAGTCAACTCTTGAATTTTAAATTTAATTTAAAATCTAACTAATTTGAGTTTAATTTGTTAATTTTAGACTAAGTGCGGTAATATTATCAACATTAAACATGGATAAAAGTGGTCTCTTAGGCCCAAAGAAGGCCTGACCCAGAGTCTTTGTAAGAAGAGCCCGTTGAATATTGGATCGCCAGTTACGTAACGAACAAGCACGAGGACACTCGGAGGCGGCGCGGAGTAGAGAAAAATAAAAAACGATGTGGAGGCGCGTGACTTCACTTGCTCCGGTGACTTCATCCACGGGATCGACCTTACTTAGCAAAGTTGCCTCCTTTTGACACTCTTTTTTCAGTTTTCAATGTTCCAAGTTGTGAACTTTCTTAGTCTAGTATAGATATTGCAGTCATGGATTTACACTGTTGTGGTATTGAATGTTAACTTCCAGAGAGGAGCTAGTAGGTTGAAGATTCCGAAAGCTTTTCTCGCTGATGATCCCTCTGAGGTACTTGTGTGATGTAGCTTTTTCTGGCTGTAGAATTGCTTCTGTTTTTCGTTAATTTTAAGGGCATCATCAATATTATGTTCATTACTGATGAAATTCTTTGTGGGGCTTTTGAGTCCCAACCAAGGATTGCAATTTCATAGCTTTACAGGTTTCTTGCTTGCTTTCAGGACGAAATTGTAACATACGTGAAGGACAAGAGCCCATTTTTAGCTTTTGTCATAGGTAATAATCGGGCTTATGATATTACCTGTTCTCTTTACCTCTTTAATTAACCATAATTGATGAGACCGTTGTTGTTTGATTGAAAGATAGATGCTTTCTTGTTGGCGGGGGACATTTTCTAGTTGTTAATTCTCATTTAGCATCAAATGTAGTTAGCAGTGAGATTAGAAAGATTTCAATTTGTGTTGATAATGGAAGATGGATTGAAATTAGTATGAGCATCAGCTTTTCTTGATTGATATTAACAATTAAAGGTTGTAATAGATGCGTGTTTCCGATCCCATGATCGGTAAGGAGTTCCATTAAACTCATTCGGGAGGCCTGGATCCAAAACGACAGCTGATTTATAAGCTTTACTGCCTGCTTTCCAATTTAAGTTGAGCTTGTAATGGTGGTGCCTTTTGATAAGTTTCGTAC
>JANZLX010000007.1:25086606-25101305 GCA_025531955.1 Erythroxylum orinocense | reverse complement strand
GGCACACCCATGGTCCAAGACTATCATTGTAAGATCCACGATATGTGTCTGCAAAGTTGAACACCTAGGCGATCCCAAAGAAGAAAGAAGGCTATTACTCATCACCAGAACAGAAAAAAAAAAAAAGAAATATCACATTTGAGGTTAAAAAAAAAAAGAAGAGATATCACATTTGAGGTTAAACGGGGCACAAGGTGGCTGTTTCCGTTTCCGTGACACCTGTACCTTCATTTTATTCATTCGTTAAATAGAAACGAGAACAGAGAAATTCATCCCTAAAAATAAAGGATTATTTGTAATTTGAGTAATTTAAAATAAAAATTCTTTAATTTTTAAAATTATAAAAGTGTAATTTTTATTTTTTTAAAATTACATCCTACCATATATTCACTAAAAAATAATGATGAAGTACTAAAAAAATATGTGAACTAATTAAATATTCTTAATACGACGACTTAACTTTTAAATTTCAATTGAGTCAATTAAATCCAACTTAAATTAATAATTTATAATTTAGATCGATTTTAATTTAAATGAGGTTTATAAAAGTCAACAATATTTAATTTTTCAAAAATTGTGGTTTTTAGTTTTTAAAAAATTACTTTCTCTTAGATTTTAATTAAAAATAACAACAAAATACTAATCAACATATGTAGATTAATTAAATATTGCAGCGCAACTTAAATTAAATTTGTAAAAATCAATTAGAATCAAATAAGTTTTTATATTGGATTTAAATAAATTATAATTAACATAAACTAATAATTTATTAAAATTATCTTAAATTATTAATTTAAATCAATTTTAATTAACTAGACTTAAATTTAAAGATTATGGTGAATAATTATATCAACAACATTTAACTGATACCCATGTGTCGGATATTCTCATTTACCTCCATAGCTCGCTTGACAAGCTTGGAAGAATAGGCAGGATCGAAAGACCTAAACACCAAGGAAGATGCCGCGAGAGCAGCCGCAATCTCGCCGGAAACTTCCGATCCCGGAAACTTTTCACTCACTGCGTACGGCGTTCTTGGAGTGTCCATGTCTTCCGGCCTCTCCCAACAATTGTGGTCACCGAAAGGATCACCCACTTGGACATAAACAAAACCTGGTACGTTTGTTGCTTTAAGGAAGTAATCAGTTGCCCACTTCACAGCTTCTAGTCCATGTTCTAGGTCTGGTCCCATGAAATTTCCATACTCTAACACACTCCAAGCCAGTACTGTTGTTGTGAACGCCATTGGAAAGTTAAACTTCACATTATCACCAGCATCATAGTAGCCACCCACCAAATCAACCTGAGGATATGAACATGACGACCGTAATTACGATAATCATTAGTCCGAGATGGGCAAAGGGGTACTTACACCAATCTGAAAACCATCATTGAGAGCTGAATCTTTCCTCCAAGTCATCCTCTGTGTAGATGGCAACTTTCCTGATCTCTGGCCTTCATAGAACAAAATGCTTTTAGTTAATGCATCACGGTACTCATGTGAAGCCACTCTAGTCGATACAGCCAATACTATAAATCCTCCCAATATCACCAATCTTTCTAATAAACTCATGCTCTTGTGAATCAAACACATACGATTTTTCAATTGAGAATGAATGGCTTGAGCTTGAAATCCAGCATTGCTGCTTTATAAGGAGTAGAATCGTACCGAATATCCGTTACACTCTCAAAAAATAATGATCACAAATTCTTACTTTTTTTAAGCGAGTAAAAAGTTAAATAAGTAAGATAAAAAATTTAACATTTAAAAGATTTAGTTGATATTAAATTTTTATAAAAATTATTAAATATTGAATAAAATTAAAAAAATTTAAATATAATTAAAAGATATTGTCTTTACTTATAACAAAATTTAAAGCATAATTAAAAAAGAAGATCATAAAATAAAAATTTATTTATTTATTTTAATTTATACAAGACTTATTAATTTATAAAATTGACCAGTATTTTTTCAAATAAAAACTATTAAAATAAAATAAATTAAAAAATTAATCGATTGAAAATTTTTACCTAACCAAAAAATTTATTGGACGTGTCCGAATTGACCAAAAAGGTATCATCCATAACTTTAAATGTCTCAACTTCCTGCATGAAAAGCTACGCTTTGTCACCCTTTTTGTTGGAATTTATTATAACGACGTGCCCCAAGTTTCCAAATCTTGATTTGCTTCTACGTTGTTATTTCATTTTTTAAAAAATAAAAATTGCTTTCACTCTTTTTTTTTTCTTCTAGAGGTGTCCACTGGGTGAAGCCGGTGACTAATCCCCCTTTGCTGTGTGATACATCCCAAATAGAGGCCACAGCTGACCCAGGAGTTTGCTACATTCCTAAAGATAGGGATCGAACCCGAAACCTTTTGGTTAAGCGACGAAAGCATGCGTCATCTACGCCAACCCACTGGGTTAAAATTGCTTTCACTAAGTATATTTAATCCGCAAAATTAAATGGTAATCATAGAAAGATGATGACGGTCTATTTTGGCTCAGCTTACCTCAATTTCGTTCACACGTTGAGTAAACCGATTAGTTGAACGAAGTAGCCTAAGTATATGTTTATCGATTTCATATCTTATATTATACAAATATTGCTAAACATTTAGTCCAAAGTGATTAATCAATAATTACTAAAATTAGAAATTATTTTGCTCTTAAATCATAATCACCATTTTCTAAATTCGCATAAAGGATACATATAATAATTTGTAAATTGTGTGGTTTAAATAAATAATTTAATAAAATCAGTTATTCAAATTTCAATATTAAAAAAAAAGAAACATTGTTATTGAAATAATAATTACCATCATAGTAAAAAAATAAAATGAAGCAATAATAATAATAATTATTATTATTATTTTAAAAAAGTAATAATTAATAATAAAGGAATTAGATGACGATAACGTAGCATTTGTGTTAATCTGCACTTTACACTCACATCAGAAGAATTGCCGGCATAAGTTACCATGAAAAGCACGTGTAAGAATAACTCTTAAAGCGGGTAGGCTTTAATGTTTTAAAAATGGAACCAGAATTTAAATTAGTAAGTTAAGAGGTTTAAGATTTAAGTAGTATTAGAGTATCATAAAATATACTAAAGACTAAATAAAATTAAAAATTTTGAAATATGACTGAAATAAATTGTCTTTATTTATCGAAGAACTTAAAGTTTAATTAAAAAAGATAATAAAATTTAATTGATTTATTTTAATTTATAAAAACTTATTAATTTAAAAAAATTGACAAATTAATTAATAAATCGATTAATTTTTAACAACAAAAGTTATTAGAGTAAATCAAATCAAAAGGTTAAAAACTGAACTGAAAAATTGGAAGGTTCAAGGTTTTTAGTTAATTAATAATTTAAACTAATAAATTACATTTGAAAATGTTTAAATTTTAATTAGAATATTAAAATTTTGACATTAACGTATGGGTAAATTATCAAAAAAATCCAATCTTTTGTCAATTTTTCAATTATAGCTGGAACTTTAAAAAGTAGTAATAAAATACCCAAGTTTTAAATTTTTTCAATACTAACTCAAACTTTAAATATTGACAATAAAATCTTCAAACTTTCATTTTTTTTAATTTTAACCCGACGTTATCTGTTGTTCTCCTAATGCTCTCAATCTATTATTTTCTGTTTATTCTTCTGATGTCCCAAACTACTCTCACATTACAGCGTACTATATCAGTAAGTTGTTTGTTTTTAATTCGTTGTCCTTATGCCTTTAGTGTGAGAGCATTGAAGCTGCGTAATCTGAAAATCAAAAAGTGAGGGCGTCGAGAAAATAAACTGAAAACGAATGAAAAAATTGAAATCAAAGTGTAAGGTCATTGGGATTGTGTAATCTGATTTAGGTCATTTTTAAACAATAATGTCGCTTTAATTGTATGATTAAACGATATCATTTAATTAATCTTTATTTGTTGTGTTAATTTTGACTGTCATGTATTAATAATTAAAGTTTATAAAATACGTGACAAATCACGTCAACAAATTTAATAGAAATATTAACACTGGGCTAGAGTCAAAAAAATAAAAAATTTGAGTATTTTATTACTATTTTTAAAGTTCATGTTAGAAGTGAAAAAAGTTAAAAATTTAAACACTTTATTGCTTAAAGTTTGAACTATAATTAAAAAATTGGCTAAAGTTTAAACTTTTTTTTTGATAATTAACTCTTAATATTAATCTCCACCAACTTTTGTGGTAGTTGTAACGTGTGTTCAAAGTCAGAAATATTCATCCAACTCATGCCTCATCCTAATCCTTTATTCCTTGGTTTCATGCCCATAATTCAACTCTACACAAGCACGGGATAGAGGACTTATGAAAACGTAAGAAATGCAAATGTCATGAGACAGACATGAAATTATCTCGTATGGTTATGGGCAAGTCATGAAATTTTGAAATGAGTATTGTCTTTTATAAAAATATATATATTGGAATCCTTTAGGATTATGGGCACTCTTTAAAAAATTGGAAGCATGGTTTCACTTATTTATAATGACATTGTTTTCAGATTAAAAATATTAAATTATTTTATCTTTCACGTAACTCTTTTTTTTATCATATTCTATTAATTCTTAAATTTTCAATATGATATCAATTTAAATTATGAATAAATGAAAATTTTCCAAAATATGATATATTTTTTATAGCTAACAGTACTTCTTGTGTAAATATAAGTTTTAAAATATAAACAATAAAACAAAAATTAAACAATAAAAAGATCTATCATATTTATAAATTTTGTATTCTATAAAAAATTATTTTAACAACTTACAATTTAAGCCGGTCCTTCCGAAGAAAAGATATGTTTAGAAGAATTAACTTATTGCTAGGATGGCAATGGATCAAGACTTGAGCTTGGCCCGATAGTTTTTATCTGATCTTGAGCTTGACTCAAGGCATGATTGGGCTTGAGCACCTGAGCTTGATCCTAAATCTAATCAAACCTCAATAGTTTGAAGTCCAACTCAATTTGGTTTAATTTGATTTTTTAACTAAAAAATAAAAAATGGCATCATTCTATTCAAAAAGGGTCGTTTTGCCTATAACTTTTAAGCTTCAATCTAGGTCGAGCTTGGACAATCCAATTCTAATGTCAACCTGAAGCCTACTTAAAAAAAAAGATGAGAGGCCCGATCCAAAATTTGATTAAATCAGACTTAGTCCTTTGGCGTGAGGTTGGAGTCCGACCTACCCCGTTAACTTCAGTCCGAGGCCTGGCCAATCTGTCGTCTAATGTTGATAAGAGCAAATAAGTGACATCTTGTTCCCATGTTCTTGGAGGGCTCTGGTCGATGGGAAAAGCTCGGCAGGCTTCGAACGCTGGTTAATTTAAGGAACTATAAGTCTATTAACATATGTGGGCCTTTTTGCAAGTTAGAGTCAAAAAGTGGGCTTTTGACTAGAGGGAAATTTCTTCTAGGTTTTGAGCACTTTGAAAAGTACTTAAAATCAAGTAACGAGTTTGGTTTAAATAATTATTTAAAAACTAAAACTAAATTAATTAATATTTAAAGACACAATTATTTGTTATTTTAGCGACATAGAGTTGAATAATTTTAAAATTATTTATTATCTATTATTTGTTTTTATTTTTATGATAAAATTTATGTTTATTATTTTTTGAATGAAACTAAATAAATATTTAAGTACATATAATATTGAATCGATTGTTTATTTTAAATAAATTATTTAAGAAATTAAATATTTAAAATCAACCCAAACTCAAAAAACCTAAGAATACTTTATCACGTGGCAACGACAACTACAACACTCAGTATGAATATGTTCTTATACATACACAAAGGCCCTGTTTGATAATTAGCAGATTGTATTAGCTGTTAGCTGATTTTATTACCATAGCTAATAGTTGATTTAACTAGCAGATAACATTAGCTATTTATTAAAGATATTTGATAAAATTAGTTATTTAGTAATTAGTATTAACTCTTTAAGTGTAAAATAACTTATGAGGACGTGATGTAAAAAAAGAATTTATAAAGTCATAATTTGATATTTAATTTTAAAAATTTTAAAATTTTAACTCTAATAAAAGATATAAAACATTCTTAAAAATTTTGTTACCATAACATGTTTTTTATTTTGTAACCAAAAAACGTTTTTCATTAGTAAAAAAACTCCCAAGTTTTATAAATAAAAAATTTACTTCATTGTAAAAAAAATTCACTGTAGAATACATGCATGATTTTTAATTTGAATTATCCATAATATCACTGTAGCATAATTAACATGATTCAAAAATTATGAAAGGAAGGTATAATTGTTTTTTTATTTATTAATTTTTTGCTGACCATATCTTCTTATGGAACTTTTAAAAATCAACCTATTAGAATTAAATAAGATAACTAATAAGTCATTCACTAAATACATTAATAGCTTTTTAAGATAGTCAAAAAGTTAACTTTTAGTCAATAAGTTTAAAAAATAACTTATCAGCTGTTTGTCAAACACCTCCAAGTCTTGTAGAAACTTATAATTAGCGCGCATTCTCACTCCTAATTATTAGAAAGAATAGTTCCAAACTTTAAATTCGGATTGGTAACATTGGTTACATGCAGTATTTTAAAACCCGAATCGGTCATCGAATCGAAGGTCTTACTGGTCACCGGTCAAACCGGTGTGACGTCATAATTATGCAATAATTATATTTAATTATAAATAATATTAAAAATATTTAAAAAATACAAAAAATAAAAAAAAAATAAAATTGATTGAACCAGTTTTTATAGTTAAACCGGACCGGATAGCCGACCGATTACCGATCCGATTTTTAAAACCATGGTTACATGTATTGCTATCCGTAAATCCTACTCTAAAATCAAATTAGAAGTTTAGATGTTTATAATTAATTAAATTTGACTTCTAACTCAAACTTCATTTTTTTTTAGAAAAATAAGATTTGAATTCAACTCGTTCCAGACCTAAATCTTGTTTTGTATCCTTTTAATTAGACTTTGCTATACAAGAGACTGAATCTAACGTAAGGTGAAATACAGTTTGGAGTCCTTAACGCTTGCTAATTGGCTTATCTCATGATTGAAGAAAGTATGAACAGAAACGTAATCTGTAAACAAGAAAAATCACATGGGTCATCCCGACTTTACAGGCATAAGAGGTTTTTGAGTGATCCATGGACGTTGCTTCTTCCTTTCAAGGAACTATTGCTTTCACTCTACTAATGCCGTCCAAAATGATTAAATATCACCACTTTGAGGGTATCATCATGTGTTTCTGAGGAGATTTCACACACAGATATCGATAACTTGTTGATCTCTCCCTCTCTGCAATAGAAGTTTCAAGTAAAGAAACAGAAAAAGGGTTCAGTATATTACTTCATAGTATCGCCATTTCCAGAGTTGACGATGCACTAATTAACCTGATTTGTGTAATGCTTATACTCAACTTGCAACGTGAAGCAAGTCTGTGACATAATTAATTTAAAGTCAAGACATACCTACCGGGGATTCGCTAATGCTTGCATGTTATTTCAGATTCCAGGCATAAGTTTCTTCTCCTTGTGAATTAAACAGCAAAGTCTTCGTATAATATTGTTTTTTTGGTGTTGGATTATATAATACTCCTGCGTTGATCAGTATATTACCTTTCTTGGACAGAAAACTAAGAAAATATTCAGAAACATAAGCAGCCTTGTAAAATGAAAAGTTAGATTTTATGACCCTTATAAACATAGACGAACATATCAGAAAAACAAAAAGGAAACCCGAAAATGGTAGGCGAGATTAAGCTCTTTGCAATTGTTGCATTCTGGTTTTTAGTTATTTCTGTTACAGAATCAAGGAGCACCAAATCTAATATAACATGGTGGTGCAACCTGACACCATATCCTGAACCGTGCCAAGAATTCACAAGGCATTACTTCCCACATTCTGCACCTAAGCATAGGTCTGGATTCAGGAAAATGATGGTTCGATTATCTCTCCGTAGATCAATAAATGTTCAGAGTAAAGTTCTTCAAGTTGGACCGAGCTGCGAAAATCGTCCGCAGAAAGCTGTGTGGAGTGATTGTTTGAAGCTTCACGAGAGTACAATCTACCAACTGAATCGCACCTTAGGTTGTGTAAAAGCCAAGAGGAGGAACTGCACAGATTTTGATGTGCAGACATGGCTAAGTAGCGCTTTGACCAACATTCAGACATGTCGTCTTGGATCTGTAGATCTTAACTTGTCGAATTTCGTTACGCCTGTGGAACTCAAAAACCTGTCTATGCTCATCAGCAACAGCTTGGCGATCAACGGGGGTTTGCTTCAGGCAGAGAAGAATAACACACAAGGCTTTCCAAGCTGGTTCTCGAGGGAAGAGAGATGGCTATTGCAGTCTTCATCAGCTTCAACAAAAGCTAACCTTATTGTAGCTAAAGATGGTTCGGGACATTTTAGAACAGTTCAGGAAGCCATTGATGCGGCTTCCAAGAGGAAATATATTACTAGGTTTGTTATTTACATCAAGAAAGGAGTTTACAGGGAGAACATTGAGGTTGGACTCAACAACAACTACATTTGGCTGATTGGTGATGGCATTAAGAACACGATCATTACTAGTAGCAGGAGTGTTGCAGAAGGTTACACAACTTACAGTTGTGCAACTGCTGGTAATAAACCATTATAAGTTCATGTCTAGTTAACGTAAACTGATACTGATTCTGATCATTCGAGTTCATGTACGAATTTAATAGGAATTGATGGGCTTCGCTTTGTTGCTCAAGGCATTACATTCAGCAACACCGCAGGACCACTAAAGGGTCAAGCAGTTGCTCTCCGATCAGCCTCAGACCTCTCTGTCTTCTACAGATGCGCATTCCAAGGATACCAAGACACGATCTTTGTCCACTCTCAACGACAATTCTTCAGAGAATGTTACATCTACGGGACCATAGACTTCATTTTCGGAAACGCAGCAGTTATCTTCCAAAACTGTGTGATCTACGTACGAAAGCCATTAAAAGGACAAGCCAACGTGATCACAGCACAAGGTCGCTACGACCCTTTTCAGAACACAGGAATTTCAATCCACAACTCCAAGATTCTACCGGCACCGGACCTGAAACCCGTGGTCGGAGCTTTCACAACTTATCTGGGTAGGCCATGGATGCAGTACTCAAGAACTGTGATTCTCAAAACTTACATTGATGGTTTTGTTAGTCCAGCAGGTTGGTTACCATGGAATAACGGAAGCTCTGCTCTTGACACTCTCTTTTATGGAGAATATCAGAACTCTGGACCAGGTGCTTCTACTAGCTTGAGGGTTAAGTGGAAGGGCTTTCATGTTATAAAGAGCGCTGCTGTGGCCTCCCGGTTTACTGTGGGAAGCTTTATCGCCGGCCAGTCATGGTTGCCGACCACTGGAGTTCCGTTCACCGCTGAACTTTGAGCGCTTTGCCTGTGATTTGTAATTTATCTGATTTTTTTAAATTTTTATTTATTCAAATTTACCATGTATTGTTTATTGCACAATTCACGTATAAAATAAAATAAAATGGTATTTAATTTAATATAAAATTTTGGTTATCTCTATCACTTCTTATGTGCGAGAATAGATTCTCTTTTCAGTTTTACTCTGTCTCATGAAATCTCAGTCATTTATTTTACGGGTCGCACGTGAATCTCATGCGAGACTCACGTAAATAAACGACTGAGATTTATTGGATACAATAAGACACCGTAATATTAGACAAGAGATCTGAACTCTTTATGCGTGATAATTTAAAGTTAACGATTGTATTGGGCCGAGTTTCTCCGGAAAATTTTTATATGGGTTCGATTCTGGCATGAGGCCCATGGTTGAGTTTAAGCCCAAGTTTGAGTTTAATTGAGCTCTAATTATTTTATTTTTATTTTTAAAGTAACACCAATTTTATTTAACATATTCGAGTTCCAAGCTAAGCCTAATTCAAAAACTAAGAAAAACTTGAGCCTACCTCGAATTTCGGTTAACCAAACTAAGTTCAACCTCAAACTCTTGATCTTTTGAGTGATTCAATTTTATTAAATTAAACAAATAATTCAAAAATACCACTTATCCAAATTTTTATAAGAAAGTATTTGTAAATTTTAAAAAACGAGATTGGAAATAAGAAATTTAGGATTTAAAACGATTAACTGGTATTAGATCGTCATATAATCGGTTAAAGATTTAACTAATTTGAAAAATGAATAATGACTTTCTCATTGAAAATTTTACAATTTAATTAAAAAAATTATTAAATAAAAATTAATCAAGTTATTCGTTAGTTGACTCAAATATTTCACTTTAAAACCGGCTAAATCAGTTCATTTTTTAACAATGGTAAAAGTAGCTTAAGCTCTTTATCATTTTCATCCTTACTAGTCGTTTATCACCTAAGGAAACTATACCAGAAGGAAAAGTTGCATAACACAATATTATGCTTTGCTTCCAAGATTGGCAACATAATTTGTTCTCTCTTTTAAAACTCATAAGGCACTCAATTTAACAATTAAGCTTAAATTTCTCGAAATAACATCCGTTGTAGCATATTTGAAATATAATTAAAAGATATTGTACTTATCTATGGAAGCCTTCGTCTACCATTTTTTCGTGCATGCCTATTTTTTTAGGTGAAACTTTTTGTGTAGAACTTTTGTGATTTGTGGTTTCGGTAGTATGGATCAGGAGTTTCAGAATCTCTCAATCCGAGAGAAGGAGGACATTGATTTTGTGATTCCGCCAGAAGCGTTTCAAATCAAAGAGATTAACTATGACTTGTGTTTGCTGGAAAAACTGGTTGGTGAACGGATGGTTAATCCAGAGGCACTAGAAAGGACTCTGCTAAGCCTCTGGCGCCCAATGAGGGGAGCTTTCATCAAACCACTGGAACAAAACAATCTTTACATCATACAATTTTACCACCATGTGGATATGAAGAAAATGATAGCTGGAGGACCGTGGTCGTTTAACAAATGCGTTCTGTTAATACATCAATGGAAGGAAGGAAAGAATCTAATTGACATAGAGTTTACACATATTGATGTTTGGGTGCAGTTTCATGGGTTGCCACTGGGGTTTGCATCAGAGATGATAGCAAGAAATATAGGCAATCTGATGGGCACCTTTCTTGAATACGATTCCACCCAGCGTCGTAACCCATGGATTAACTATATGCGGGTGCGAGTTCGTATCAATGTGACTGAACCTTTGATGCATCGGAAGAGTATTCGCAAACAGGGAGGAGAACCAATCGTGATAACGTTTAGTTATGAGAGATTGCCACTCATCTGTTATGTGTGTGGGATCATTGGCCATACCGAAACTCACTGTCATAAGCTGTTAGAACGATCAGAGGGGGACATTGTTCGGGAGTGACCGGAGGAGATTTAGGCGGAGGTACGTGCTCGGAACGCTAGGAGAACGGTGCAGTGGAAAAGAGATCCGGGCAATGGTTTAGGGGCTGATTATGCGGCGCAAGATCAAGGGAGGCCATCTGCGCAATCTTCAGCTCATCAATCCCGCAAGATAGGCAATAATGTCTCGTTTATCTCCAAGAAATCAATGTTTAGATCTTCATCTGATATAGGAGAACAGTTGGAACACAATTGTAGCATCATTGGGGGCAGCTCGATTGGGAAAGGCCCAATTAACCTTTTTGATCAGCACGGGAAAGAAACTAATGTCATAATAATTGAGGAAAATAAGAAGCGACCCCAACAGGGACAAAAGGAGGAAAACTCGGTAGAAATGATGTATATGACTGATTCAGAGGTGACTCCAACCACACACTATTTACCACCGACCGGTCTGGATATGCAGACCCGCCGAGAACCATGAATTACTTAGCCTGGAACTATCGTGGCTTAGGCAACCACCGGGCAAGTTCGAGCACTGAAGGACTTAATTAGGGTCAATAAGCCTCGTGTTTTATTTTTGTGTGAAACTATTGCGAACTCTTAGAAGATTGATGAAATAAAGGTTTTGTTAAAGTACGATTTTTGTTTTTGTGTTGAAAGAGTAGGGCGCAGTGGTGGCTTAGCCTTGTTCTGGAATCAGGATGTTTCTGCTACTGTTGGTGGTTTTTCTAACAATCATATTGACCTCTTAATCGATGACTCAGACAATCATAAATGGCGGCTTACAGGTTTTTACGGTTTTCCGGAGACACATAGAAAACAAGCTAGCTGGGAGCTTCTTAGGTCTCTCTCACGACCCTATAGTATGCCATGGGTTTGTTTTGGGGATTTTAATAACTTGTTGTCCATAAATGATAAATTTTCTGGAGGGACGTATCCTACCTATTTATTTGAGGGTTTCCACAATTGCATTTTGGACTATAACCTTATTGACATTCCTCTTCTTGGTTTTGAGTATACCTGGTAGAGAGGCAGAAATGCAACTGAGATCACACTAGAGCGACTTGATCGTGCTTTTGCTAATGAGGAATGGTTAGCTATCTTTCCTTTTCATCGGTTACACAATTTGGTGAGTGTCACTTCGGATCACAATCCTATTAAACTAGTTGCTGAGAGACAGTTTCCGGCAAAGCGGTGTAGACGGTTTAAATTTGAAAACGCTTGGTTAACGGAGGAAGGTTTTATGGATTTTATCTCGGTGTTTTGGTCTAATCATCGTGCGCTGAACCTTTTACCTAGACTTCGAAAATGCGGTGTTGATCTACTTCACTGGCAAAAGGAATTGGGCAGTAATTTCTCTGAACGAATCCATAAGCTCAAGAAGGCAATGACTGAGGCACGTGATCAGCAACAATTTGCGATTTTGGAGGGTCATCGAACTGCTCTTAATCGGTTGCTTGCTCAAGAGGAAGTATATTGGAAGCAACGTTCAAAGGTTCTGTGGTTGCAATATGGCGAGGCTAACTCCAAGTACTTCCACGCACAGGCATCAAAACGAAGGCGAACAAATCATATCACTGAGCTTACTGATGAGAGTGGACAACAAGTTTCTGATATTGAAGGGCTGAGTAAGGTCACCTTAGATTATTTTACCCATCTTTTCTCGGCTTCAGGCGGATCGGGTTTACAGGAATTTGATTTTATTAATCGGGTGGTGAACCAAGAGGACAATGATTTTCTTTTAGCGCCTCTACAGATGGAGGAATTCAAGAGAGCTATTTTCGATATGCATCCGGATAAAGCGCCGGGGCCGGATGGCATGAATGTGGCGTTTTTTCAAAAATGCTGGCACATTGTTGGGGCTGATATTTTTCACAATTGTCGAAACTAGATGGAGCAACATGAGTTTCCTGTCACGTTAAATGATGCGTTGATTGTTTTAATCCCCAAAAAAGACAATCCGAGCTACATGAAAGATTTCCGACCAATTGCTCTGTGTAATGTACTATACAAGATTATGGCCAAGGTAATAGCGAATCGACTCAAAGTTTTATTGGATAGAATCATCTCTCTCATGCAGTCAGCTTTTGTCCCAGGGAGGCTCATTACTGAAAATGTTATGGTGGCCTTCGAAATAATTCATTATATGAGGAATAAAGGAAAGGGTAAGATCGGTGACGAAGCAGCTCTTAAAATCGATATTAGCAAGGCTTACGATCTTGTGGATTGGGATTATTTGCGTTTCATATTATTAAAGCTGGGTTTTGACAGGAGATGGGTGGATCTTATCATGGCCTGTGTTACTACAGTTCGATATTCAGTTGTTTTAAACGACATTGAAGTTGGTCCGATTATTCCTAAGCGTGGTCTAAGACAGGGAGATCCATTGTCCCCGTATTTGTTCATTATATGTGCTGAAGGGTTATTTTCTTTACTTCGGAGATACGAGGCGCGAGGTGATATACATGGAGCCACAATTTGTTCTGGCAGTCCCAGTGTATCTCATCTTTTTTTCGCAGACAACAGTTTCCTTTTCTTCAGAGCAAATTCGAGGGAGGGACAAAATATTAAGCGAATTCTCACCATTTACGAAGAAGCGTTAGGACAGGCGGTTAATTTTCAAAATTCAGGTATTATGTTCAGTTCTAATACTACTTCAGCTGCTCGGATTGAGGTTGAAACTATCCTGGGCGTTAATATTCCCCTTGATCATGGACGATATTTGGGGCTTCCTTCGTTCATTGGGAGGCAGAAAAAACAGATTTTTGCTTTTGTCAAGGATCGCTTAAAACGGATTACGAGTTGGAAGAACAGGTTTTTATCTAGGCCGGGAAAGGAAGTTGTTTTAAAAACAGTTGCCCAAGCATTACCAGCATACTGTATGAGTGTCTTTCTCCTTCCCAGAGGGACATGTGATGAGCTTCAAAAACTGATGAATGCATTTTGGTGGGGTTCGGGTACTGCACATAGGAAGTCTATTCATTGGGCGAGTTGGGACCGACTTTGTACGCCCAAGAAATATGGGGGTATGGGTTTTCGGGATCTCAACTGTTTTAATCTTGCCGTGCTTTGTAAACAAGCCTGGAGATTTCTTGAGTTTACGGACTCCCTCCCTAGCAAAAATTTTAAAGCAAGATATTTTCCTACAGGTAGTTTTTTGGAAGCGAAAGATCGGACGAACGGTAGTTTTGTTTGGCATAGTATTATTGCCGCCAAAGATATACTGAATCATGGTGTTAGGTGGAGACTTGGAGATGGCATTTCTATTAAGGTGTTCAAGGATCCGTGGATTAATGATGTGAATAATTTTTTCAGTACATCCCCT
>JANZLX010000007.1:25060564-25077355 GCA_025531955.1 Erythroxylum orinocense | reverse complement strand
ATAAATTAAATTAAAATCATGATTATTATTTATTATTATAATTTTTAGAGACAAAGTTAAAAATATACAGTACAATTATACAATATGACAAATTGACGATAGACTATTTTGTAATTTTTAAAAAATTTATGAACTATTTCATAAATTTAAAAAATTACCCGAAATAATACTTGATATTAGATACATTAATGTATCAAAATTCAATATGATATCAACTCTGGTACAAATATAAGCTTAAAACACCTAACGCTATTTAACTATGTTAAAGATTTGACTGATTAACTATCACAAAATTTACGATCATGGACGATAATTCCCTAATAATGATATTTTCCCTTAAAGAGAACAAAAAGTAAATTTTATGAATAAAAAAGGATAATCTACTACTCAATTTCATCCCTACAATTTCGGAGTCATCAAGTTAAGATCATATTAAGCTTGTGAAAGCAAGTCCACCGTCCTAAACTTTCGAAGCTCCGCATCTTTTGGAACTAACTATGGATTTCCTTTGACACTGTCAAGGAAGGTTTGACCATGCGATATCGAATGAATACGGGTATCACGTCGAGTGGTTTTTATAGTCATTAATTTTTTACTCATTAAATAAAATATCTTTTTGTTTAGTTTGAATTGGTTCAAATTGAACCGATTTGATGCTCCTGAGTTTTAGCTTGATATGACCTAAAATTGGATCAATTTGAATTAATCCATAGATTTTAAATCAGTGTAAAACTCAAATTATTAAAAAATCGGTTTCATTGATGGTTAAATATTTAATATTTTGGTTTGATTTATTTTAATAATTTTTATTATTAAAAATTGATCGATTTATTAATTAATCGATTGGCTTTTATAAACTAATAAATATTTATAAATTAAAATAAACTAACTAATTTTTATTTAATATTTTGGTTTGATTTATTTTAATATGACTTATTGTTAAAAACAATCAATTTATTAATTAATTACATAAGCTTTTATAAATTAAAATAAATCAACTAATTTTTATTTAATAATCTTTTTTTAATTAAATTTTAAATTATTTTATAAGGACATTATCATTTAATCATATTCAAATTCTTTAATTTTATTTAATTTTTAATTGACTTTATGACGCTCTAATACTAATTGAATTTTTAAATTTTAAATTTTAATTTAATAGTTTAAATTTTGGTCTAATTTTTAAAATATTGGTGAGAGTTCAAACCTAAACCTATCAAATTCGGGCTGTATAGTTCATATTTCATACATAGAATACGTACCTTAAAGAAATAACATGTATCCCTACAAGTAAAAAGCTGTAATATGGATCTCAATCATCAATCAACAAGCAGTGAAAAAGAATGATAAAAAATGGTGGATTCCCCATTTGAACCAAGTTACAATTCTTTGTGGTGTTCGAACAGCTGAATCTCTATCAACAAAGATTCAAGTATCTGATGCAGAAAAGAACATGTATCCAACCAGCAAAACAAAAAATGTTTAGCAGGAAACGAAAACTGTAGCAAAAATTGCCATTAGCATAGCCAAAACTAGCTTGAAATGGCGGCGGAAGTCGGACACTGCGACGGAGGAGGAGGAACCGTCCCTGACGACAAGAACAAAATGTATTATTAGCCTCTACGAGGATGACCAAAGACACATACATGCAAAAGAGACCAAGAGTGTCAGATATATACTTCTGCAAGTATCTAAGAGCTCCACAATATCTGACATTATCAGGAGGACTCTTCTCGGTATAGCCGGTCTCCTCAGGATTGATGATTTTCATGTATGTTTCTTGTCCGAGATACCATCTGTCTAAGTTCTCAATCCTAAGATTCCACACACCAACATTGTCAAGAGACACGTAAACTGCTGTCCATGCCCCAGGGTAAACCTGGATTTGAGAAACAGAAACACAAAGGTCTTTTATGGCCTAAAAAATCAAACATTTTATGCAATGTAATCCACATCTCTAGGAGTAACTTCATGACTGTGTCATATACAATTCTATAGGAAGGATGATCAACAAATAGAAACGGGAATCAATCCAACTCGAATTAGATGAATCTCTAAGTTTTAATACGTTAATTTTAGGTCGTCTGATAATTAAAATTTTTATTATCAGACTTATGATTCGAGCGTAATCTAATTTAATCTATTCTTAAAGAGAATATCGTAAGAATAAAATAACAAATAGATATAACAAATTAAGTATTTTAAATTTTTAGTGTTTAATATTTTTAAAATTTTAATTAGGTTTGAAAAATGAAAAAAATAAAAATAGATACCTCTACAGTGCTGCGAGAAATAGCATCCCACTTGTTATATTGTTCTCTGTCAGCTTCCGTCCAAATTCCCCAGTCCATTCTGGTTTCCAGTCAAATCATTCTTTTATTTTCTGGCTTTCCAAACAGAATCAACAAGAAAATGAAGAAACAAAAACTTTCTTTTCTTACCCAACCACGAAAAAGGAGTAGCCATCCATGTGAAAGCTCTGAATTCTGGTATCATTGTTCTGCAATACAACTTCTATGAACCCTTTATATGTAGCATTGATCAAAGACGTGCTCATCTTAGCAGGCCATTTACGTGGTTGATTAGGAAAATCAAGCTTGTAATCTCCCTTCAGTTTATGAATATCCGCGAGCCTAATCGGTGTATCAGGGTTCACGAACGACAGTCCATTAAGTGCTGCACGTCGTTTCCCGTTTATTGTTACCGGCGGCGAGCTCCTTATAACATATGTATCAGTCACGTTGATTGAACCGTAGTGAAAAGAGCCCTGAGGGTTTGGTCTAGCGCCACTTGCAGAAGTATTTTGCCTGACAGCATACCAAGGGCTTAGCAGAACAACATTAATTATAAATCATGCTGATGCAGAATTCAAGAAGATCCAATAACAAGGGATTTTCCTTAATTAGCAGAAATGTTGTTCTAAAAGAAATTAGTCTTTACAGCTAACTTAATAGTGAGAAGGTGAGTCTCCTTTGTCAGCATAAAATTACAGGTTTAAGTGATAGAATCAGTCTCGATTTTGTACATTACGACCCTAACCTGATAGATTTTGGCTGGTTCATTGCTGCCCACCGGTTATAGATATCTGGTGGTGCATCAGGCAAAGGACCAGTTGCTGTTCGTCTGGAATTGGAATAGTGCAAGATGGCAACTCCTGTAACTCTTTTCCAAAGTGATTCGTTCACGAATCGAGCGCTTGCCACGATATAGTAATCAGAAGTTGCATTCTGATCCATAGTAACCAGAAACGAATAAGATTGACCCACATGAATGTCAAAGCTGGTATAGTTTTGTTGGACAGTGTAATGTCCCTCGGTTTCCACAAGAAGCAGATTATGACCCTGAATCCTGAAATTTAAACTTGTTGATGTACCAACATTATGAACTCGGATACGGTAGGTCTTCCCTGCAAAGAAAAGGAATTGTTTGCTATTTCGAATAGTCCAACCGAGTAAATCGTATCGAAAAATCGCGACAGGAGCTCATCTCGCTTACCTGGATTGACATTGATGGTCTCATACTTAATGCCGTCAGGAACAAAAGCTTTGTCGTACCTATATGGTCCCTTTCCATTAATCAAAACTCCGTCTGGCATTCCAAGTTCCTTCCCAGATTCAAGGTCACTCATCAAATCCTTAAACAAGATTCAATCATCACCAGAATTTACTTTTCTTAAGTCATGCAAAAGGCATTAAAAAGTTTGAAATGAAATGTCATCAAAACACTAACCAAACGACTTCGAGTGTACCAATCACCAATCATAATCACAATATCACCATCCGGTTTTGCAAAAGGGATTGGAATAACTATCCGGTTATTAATGATGAAAGGGCCAAATCCTCCATATGCCCTTTGTAGATTAAGGGATGGACCATAGAAAAAGCTTCCAATCTGATCTTTCACTTGGAAACTGTACGTGAAGTTCCGTTTTGGAGGAATAGGACAACTCGTTCCAGGAACACCATCCATCCATGAGTTACGTCTCATTTCGATCCCAGGCCTGTCAAAATCGCGGAAACCAATCAGTCAAGCTGAGACAACATCTCTGAAAAGAATCAAAAAAGCAAAGAAAAAGAGGACACACCCACCAAGTCATGAGAAAATCTTCATTGAGTTCATTGTGCAAATTAATCAAAACATTGAAATTGGTAGTGACATTAATAACAGGTCCAGGAAACTTCCCACCTACAGCTATAACCTGCAACACACAAATTTTAAGGAAACAGCAAAAAAACCTGAGACCACCTCATCACAACATTAAAAATGAGGATAGAACCTGCTGGGGTACGCCGAGAGGAGAGACAGTGAGGTAAGAGACTTTAAGTTCATAGTACACGGTCGGGTCATCCGCAAAAGAGAGGTATGAGAGTAGAGCAATATGGACCAAAACGGACAGCGAAAACCGAAGAATCGTCATGTTTTACAGTAACCAGATATGGAGAGCCAAGCAAATTCTCAATGCAGTGAAACTTTACGAACGATTACATAGTTCTTCTGATCGCAGAGATACAAACACATACATACGAGAATAATAGAAGATAAAGCGGCTGTTGTTATAGTGTACGTTCGTCGTAGGTTTAGGTAAGAGCAGATAGAACAAGAAAGCCTGAAAAATTGACAAAGTTTATCAGTCTTGGGTTTGAAAGATAACAGGACAGTGACTTTAACCCAACAATTTCTTTTCCCTAAATTCTTGGAGCTTGATTAGAACAAACCGGTTACATGCTAAACAGATTCATTAGTCCCTGCTGTGATTGTCAACATCAATTCAATCTATCAGAGTATGTGTAGAACTCCATTGGAATAGTGTAATAGTGTATTATTATTATTATTATTATTAAAAAAGGAAGCAAATCAGGAAGAAGATCTCTGATTAAGAAGATCAAGACGATTTATCTCAACTCACGATTTATCTCAACTCACGACCACAACAAACTTCAAGAAAATCCAGGAATATCATAACTTTTTGTGTGTGTGTGTCTTGAATTAAAATATTGATTAATTATTATATTAAAACTTACTCAAGTAAAATAATTAATTATGTTTTTACTTTTTATTCCATTGTTGCAATGTTAATTAATTGTAAAATTCAGTCTTTAAATTATATTTTAAAAATGTCTGTAAAATAAGTTTTTTTTTCACAAGGTGTCTTAGGAGGATCTCAATTATGGGAAGACACCTTTAAGTCCAAATGAAATCACCTGTTCCATAATTGCTGTGCCAATGCTATTCCATTTTATCTGGTCCATATATTTTTGTGGGTCTCATATAAATATATGGAACAGATGTAATGGAACAGCACAGGCACAGCAATTATGGAACAGGTGATCTGTTCCGCCTTTAAGTCATCCACACTCAGATTAATCCCCGTTCGAGTCAGATAGATCCCTTATAATGTTAAGAGCGAGCTTTAGAGCAACTATTAATGTTACTCCTTTGTGACTAAAAGATTTCAGGTTTAATGTAAAAAAAAAAAAGATTTCAGGTTCGAATAATATAAACAACTTCTTTGTAAAATATAAGGAGAAGGTAGTGTATAATTAATATCTCTTCTCTAACCCTCACAAAGCAGAAACTCTTACGTATTAGAGTTGTTATTGTTGTTATTGTTGTTATTGTTAATACCAATCAACCATCGAATGTTAATCCAAGTTTTAATTACTTGTAAAGTTAATATTAAAAATCAATTAATCTGTTCAAATCGAGTAAACTCATAATTTATATAATAATATTGAGTTGAATTTGATTAAAAAATGTTTAAAATCCACTTTAATTAACATTCTTAAATTTTTCGAGCTAAAACTTTACAATCAAACCTATTTATTTAAGTTTATTCAAATTTGATAAAACTTGAATCTAACGTTTAAGTAATTAGATCCGATATATATTATCATTTCTAATTATAAAGTTCGATACTTTCCATCATATTATTACTTTATTAGTGCCATCTTTACTATAAGATTTGTCCCTATTATATTTTTCTTTCAATGGAGTTCGTTGAAATGAGCTTTTTGGAGAGTGTAATTACTAAAAATATATTCTCCTGCCACTTCCGTGAAAGAGTAATTTGCAGATAAAAGGAGGATCTAGTTATAATTTAGAAATATTCAATTTGTATTTCGGTATTCATTGTAGTGTGATAAATAATGACTGAAACCTACTTGATCAATCAAGTCGTTGTAGTATAGTGGTGAGTATTCCCGCCTGTCACGCGGGTGACCCGGGTTCGATCCCCGGCAACGGCGAATAACTTTTTGTGTGTTTACCTTCTCAGTCCCTTGCCGGGAAAGACACTCAATCGCATTTTCCCGATGATTCCGATACCAAACTTGCCATCGACACCTACTTTAACGTCAATGCTCCTCCGTCCTTTTCTTCCGTCTCTTTCCTCCCACAAACACCAAAACTCGCAAATAACACCACAACAAATGGCTTCTAAACCATCTAAAGATGTTTCCCTCTCCGCCACAAGGTCTCGGAGCAATCTCATAACCACCACCAAAGTCCATGTAATGGCATTAGATGGAATTGTCAACGTCAACTCTTTGTTCACATTTGCACTCTTTCTTGGCCTCACATGGTATCCCATCTCCGCGACCCTCGTCACCGACGCTTCTTGCGTCGCTGCTCGTCCAGCCGTCGAAGAGAACCTCGTGGTTTTCCATGTCTACTCCTTTAGCTGCTTCTTGTTTTCAAGTCTGATCGCATTGGCCATCAAAGAAGCAATCAAGATCATTGGAAAAGATCATAACTTTGAGCGTCTGGTTGTGTCTACAGCTCATATCAACTTGGTGGCATTAAGAGTAGGGACTCTGTTTTCTGGGTTCGGTTCGGTTTTCGGTTGCGGGTTCTTGATGATGGCTCTAGTGAACTTGGTGCAGATAAAGTTGGGAACTTTGGCTTGTGGCGATCCCTATACTTTAGCTGCTGTTGCTCCTCTGGTGATTTTGGTACCTTCGGCTTTGTTTATCTTCGTCTTTCTTGTTCTTTATGCATTTACTCGTTAGCTAAAACTCATATTTCTCGAAGTTAATGTATGTTTATAGTTTGATAAATTAAGAATTGAGATGTTAAATCCATTTGGTTGCTGTGTTTTATCTGTAAATGCTTATGAAGAAAGGTTTCATTTGTGGTGGAGAGACAGGTATTTGTTCAGTTTTTCATATTCTTAACATCAGTCTTCTTCACGTGTTATCGCTTGCCATTTTGACTGGTTCGATGAGAACTAGTGGGTTAGGTAGTAGTAAAGTAATGCAATTTGCAATTTTTATATTTCTGATTGTATTGAAAATGGTTCATTTTGTCCCCTTTTTTAATGATATCAAATTGAAAATGGCAGTAGAGTAGCTTCAAATTTGTTCCACCACATAAACTTAATCTGTGAAGTCAACACTTGATTTAGGAGCTTAATGACAAGTTCCCGATTTTTATGTTTAATCCAAATTGAAGATTTGTATGCCTTTTGATTCAAGTTGATGCCATTCTGGAACTTAAATATGAGTGACGGAGGTGATTAGAATAGAACAGATTCTTAATGCTGTTTCCCATCTGTTCATTGTTTCTGTCCTGGGAAAGAGGTGGGATATGGTCTTGAATTCATTATTTGGATGGCTAGGGATCAAGTTGTTGTTTTCAGTTTCCGTTGTTTCTGCTTCATCATTTCTGTCTTATCTGCATTCTCCTTTGTTTCGTTCCTCTTCTGGTGTCGCTGCTCTGGCCCTTGCTATTCCAGAAGCCAAATGACATTTCATAATCAGAACCATCCTCATCCTATTGATCTCCTTTCTTTTCCATCTGCCTGGAATCAACTCTTGTTTTCTTTGGAACCGCCGCAAAAGCTCCTTAAAATTGCGGTTTTTGTCAAGAAATGGCCTCATCAATCTTTGGCTGGTGGACTAGAGCGGCATGCTTTGACCCTTCATCTTGCTCTTGCCAAAAGAGGGCATGAGCTTCACATTTTCACCTCCTCTCTCCCCAACATGTCTTTCCCAAGGCATCAAACTAGCAACTTATACTTTCACCTCTCAAAGCGGACAGCTGCTGGTTATCTGGACCAGTCTTTAGTCTGGAAACAATTTGAAGCTCAAAACTCAACTGGGAAACCATTTGATGTGATCCACACTGAGAGTGTTAGTCTCCTGCATACCCGATCCCACAACTTGAGCAACTTAGCTGTTACTTGGCATGGTATTGCATATGAAACCATTCATACTGATATCATTGAAGAGCTTCTGCGAAATCCAAAACAACCACAAGCATATGCACTGAGTGAAAGAGTGATTAAGGTTGTGGAAGAGGTCAAGTTCTTCCCGGACTACATGCACCATGTTGCTACGAGTGATCATGCTGGAGATGTCTTGAAAAGAGTATACATGATCCCAGAAGAAAGAGTTCATGTTATTCTGAATGGTGTGGATGAGGAAGTTTTCAAGCCAGATTCTGTCAAGGGCATAGAATTTAATCAGAAGTTTGGGATCCCGCGAAGATCGTTGATTTTCGGTATGGCAGGGAGGTTGGTGAAGGATAAAGGTCATCCATTAATGTTTGAAGCATTGAAGCAGATGCTTGCTGAAAATTCCACATTTCGTGACAATGTTGTTATCCTGATTGCTGGTAATGGACCTTGGAGTGAAAGGTACAGAGGTCTTGGAACTAATGCAATTGTTCTGGGATCGCTAGAACAATCTCAGTTGGCTAGGTTCTACAATGCCATAGACATTTTCGTGAACCCGACACTTCGAGCTCAGGGATTGGATCATACTCTGTTGGAGGCTATGCTTTCTGGTAAACCTATAATGGCCACAAGAGTTGCAAGCATCACAGGGTCTGTTCTTGCTGAGGTTGATATGGGTTACATCTTTTCGCCAACCATGGTTTCTCTAAAGAATGCACTCTACAGGGCATGGGAAGATGGCAGAGAAATTCTGGAGAAGAAGGGGGAAGTTGCCAGGATAAGAGGATTGCAACTGTTCACTGCAACCAAAATGGCATTGGCTTATGAGAAGCTATTTCTCTGCATTTCCAGAGAAGGAAATGAAATGGAAGATCCTTGTCAGCACCAACAACTTAGTGTTTAGAGCTAAATCTGACAGCCAATTTCCTCCAAGTTGTGTTCGATCTGGTAACAGGAAACAGTGTAGAAATCGCAGGGGTTCATTCCAGGGATTGAAACGTATAGCCAAGTTCTTCAACTTTTAAATTACCCTCACATTAAGCAGAAGAACTGCAAATGTAAAACGTTTTTGCTTGGAGTTGAAGAAATAGTAAAAGCTGTCATTATTTTCACCAAAGACTTCAAAATTTTTAATATAAAAGTTGTTTCTGATTTAATGGCTATAGATGATCATCTATCTTTAAAGTCAACATCATCAACCATGTAATGATCTTTGGTCGAAGTTAAATGATTTTTAATGACAGTAGCTCAGATGTCAATATCAGTGATATCATCAGGAGCTTGTGTCCAAAAGCATGAAATAAAAATGAAGCATTTCTCTATTAAACCAGAAAGAATTAAAAAATACTTGGGAACTATATCATCTCCAAAGAACCAAAACTGGAATTGAATAATCAATATACTTGGACAATACGTGCATCACAGGAAAGTAATCAGAAAGACATTTACAATTAAGATAAGAAGCTTTGAGCAGACTAAGGTTGCTCGGTAGGGGAAGGATCCTGATGTGACTGCCTGAATGTGTTCCTGTGCAAGTCTGCTTCAAAGCTGCTTGGTCTAATTCCTATAGAACTCAAAAACATAGAGATATATGCTTTCCTGTTGTATAGTATATCAAAGATTATAGCTTTTTCTGTTTTATTCTTTGCACATGTTATAAGCCACTTGACTTCTTCCACATTACTAGGGAGTTCAGGAACTCCATAACCTGAAATGGAAAAGGTACAAGTAACAGATAATGTCACAATATTGTTAATGGAGAAGAAGATTACAAGCAGTAGAACACCTGACTTCTTCAAAGCATTACTGTTATTCACACTGTACCTCTGACGGGTCTCGAAGGGAATAATATGCATTGCTTTCCTTCGGTGCAGACGACACTATGATGCCATAACCACATTTCCTCTCTCTCAAAACCTGTTTAGAGAGATCCTAAGATCAGTGAATGGTACAAACAAAGAAAATTATAGTTACAAGAACTGATCAGAACAATATGTAGCTAAAGAAATGACTATTTCTCGCCTTGAAAGCATCTTCATCTGTCCGGTCATCTCCCACATAAATTGGAAGAACATCGTCAGAATCATTTAGTCCTGAAACAATTTTTATTTCATAAGTGGCTCAGAAACTGAAAAAAGATCTTTGAATCAATAAGTAATCAAAGACCTTCAAGACAAAAGGTTCACGAACCTAGTGATTCAAGTACAAATAGTACAGCTTTTCCTTTGTCCCAGTCGATCATCGGCCGGACCTCTAAAACCTAAACTTTGTCAACCAAATAAAAATTAGACAAACAGAAAATATACAGAAAATAGAATAGATTGAGAACGGTCATGATAGATACGAAAATTACCTTCCTCCCGGGTGTCAACCTCAGCCGTGGGAACTCTTTTATAACATCATGAACACGCTGTGCAACTGTCATCCAACTCTAAACATAGAAGAAAGGTGCAACAATATCATTGATAATTCAAGTTACTAACTGGTGTATGCTACTTAGTGGCGAAAAAATGAAATAGTACCTTCTCATCTACATTACGGTAATGCACGGAGAGGCAGAACTTGTTGTTTTCGACTTTAGCTCCTTCAATGTCCTTGGTACATTCAACAAGGGAATCGTAGACCTGCTCAGATGAATTTAACAAAATGCTCAATAAAAAAGGGGAACAAAGAAAGAGAACAGGTTGATGTTATTGCTTTGTACAAGATATTTACATACCTCTTCAATCATTGGTAAAAATTCACTAGCAGGTTGGAACAGAGTAACTTCCTTGCCCTGTTTGTAGCATAAGTAGGTTAAAACAAACTAAATAAATAAATCATGAGGTGGAGAAAGATTATAAACTTGCAGAGGACTTGTTAGAAAGTTACCTGCTCATCAGTAGACCTGATGGAATTTGAATGAGCAACACAGGCAGATTTTGTAACGGGTCCTATGATGTCCATCCCATGGCTACCGGCATAGTAGAGTTCTGTTAATCCCACAAACTCATAAACCTGGATCACCAAAATCCACAAATGACATATAATCAGATGAAACAATAAAAATCTTAACTACCAACACAAACAAACCGTCTTGGAATGTTTTACTGTTTTACAAGACAATCCTTTCGATTACCTTGTCACGGCTTCTCCCGCTAATTATTGCTGTTGGAAAATATTTTGCCACCTTTTTTACAGCCAAACGCATCTACAATGAGATTAGAGGATATCTCGGTGATTATTCATGTACAGGACATTTTAAAAGAAGATTAACTAAAAACTTCTAAGCAATCAAGAAGTTCTTCTTACATTATTAGACATGAAAGCACAATCAGGGTCATCAACAATTGGTGAAAGTGTACCATCATAATCCAGGAACAGGGCAATTCTCTTTCCTTTGGCAAAGTTTGTGATTTTCTCAAAAGAAGTAAGAGCAGATGGGTATTTATGCTGCAAGAAGGAAGAAACACAGGTCAGAAAGATCACCATCAGACTTATTTGTTAGGGATAAATAACAAATTGTTCTTAGGACCAGACAATTACCAGCCAGGAGCGATAAGCAAAATCTGCATCAGCTAAAGGGAGCTCATTCTGTGTGTCCTTGTTTATCTTCTTACGAGGAGGAGAAGAGGACATCATGGCATCCAGCCAACCACTGGAACGAATATCATCAAGCACTCCAGTTTTTTTCCTTGGTATAGTTAATAATAAATTTGATGAGAAAGCTGCTCCTCTGGGTGAGTATTGCAACAGACTGTTATGAACTCCCAGTGTTGACTGATTCGTGAGAACAGGAGCAGTGTGATTTGATTTAAGGTCCATTGGATCTAAATTTATATGAACACGTATGATGTCTGAACTAAGGAGATGTTAACAGCAGACAACTTTCCAAATGAAGAATAATTGTAGGTTTTTTGTATTGATATCTAAGATTTCTCTTCAGCTCACTCGTTTATCGAAGAAGAACCACCTTTCAAAGTTTTCTTGTCACAGCTGCTTTGTGAGCAGTCCTTCAAGAACGGTGCTCCTAAACACTGGTTGGTATAAGAAGTGGTCCGTGAGAATATGATGGAATAAAGAAATGAATGATCTTCTAATAGCAGAATAATTTGTTATTACCTATATGCTCTCATATCTGCACTGACTATGTGTATATCTAGACAACAGACTATAATTTCAGAATTCCTTGTGAATCTACAATCTTCTGCAAGAATTAAAAAACAGGTGAGTAAGGTAAGCACAATAAGATCAAGCACTAAAAACAGATTTATACACAATGTCTAACCAAAAAGATTGTGGTACACAATAAGATCAAGCACTAAAAACAGATTTATACACAATGTCTAACCAAAAAGATTGTGGTAATCTAAGTAAACAACAAGAATATCCTCAAAGCAGTGTACAATTAACCAAAACAGAGATCTAGAGAATGGGGCTCTGTTTTTGCCATTTCCATACTGCCTACATGAGATGTAAATTATAGAAATGGATAGTGATGCAGGTGCTAAAATAATATAATTATCAACTTTTTTTTTGTGATCTCTCTCACTCTAGGCTTTTTCCTCTGTTCAGTCTCATTCCCAGTAAAGTAAATTAGTTACTGCTGAAAAGGAAAAATCATTATCAACTGTTCACGCCCTTCACTTTCTCATGCCAGAAGCAGCAAACAATAGAACTAGGGAATCTTTCAAAAAAGAAAACAATAGAACTAGGGAGCAGAATCGGTATAAACTCCTGAAATTACAACTGAAAAAATGCAAAAATACTAAATGTCCAGAAAAATCAGTACATTGACTGGGGATGTATCAACAAATCCATGTCCGAGTCAGCAGATTGATAAGGACTGTTGTAATTCACAAAGATTTCAAAACAGTCCAAATTGAAGGGAAACCAAACATGCATTAAGAAGTGAAAAATCTAAACTTAAGGTAATAATTATTTTAATGCTCCATTGAATTTTGGTTGCAAGGAAAAGAAAACTAGGACCCTACAGGGCATTATCATCATCAGCCAAAAAACATAGATTTATATGCAGCTGCAACAAAAACAGATGATGAAACAAGTATAGCCGTCGTACCATCTTAGCAAAAAGCAGACGAAAAGAAGAAGAAACAACAATAAAGAAATCACTAATCAGAAAAAAAAAAATTGTATGTTTAAAGGACAAGTGGAATCACTATGGTGATGGTAAAAAGAGGACACTAAACACATTAAACCATGCATCGGTTTTCTTAGTAAAAAAAAACGAAAGTTGAAACCGCAAAATTATTAATCAGATGCATGATTTAGGAATCGAGGAACAGTCTTTTCGTGAAGATATCTGGCAAAGAAAGTTTTAGTAATTGGGGTAGTTGCACACAATAAAATACTCTCGCAACCTCACATAGTGGAGGGTCTCAATTATCACATGCAACTATCTATGAGGGACCCAACACTAAACAAAGATTCAGACATTTTATAGATCATTTAAATGAAAATGAACTAACAACACACACATACATATAGATACAGACATCTCATTCTCCTATACTATCACAAATTCTAATGTAATTTGGCCAATAACAACGAAAGCAACATAGTAGAACACGAACACGAGTACATTTTCTCATGCTTACATAGTTTTGTTCAAGCCTTGATACCATATATGACCCACCTGAATAGAAGAACTGGTACGAAATTTAACTACGGTCAAGATTCTAGATACCGACTTTAATGTTTTGGTTTTAAGAAAATTAGCAACTTTGACAAAGAAAACACCACCATATTTTCGATGACTTGAAAAGTATACGCTTGTTTTACTCTAAAATATTTTGACATCTCTAATCAGTCCATTTTACTCAAAAGTTTATTTAAGGACTTGATGAAAGAATCTAAGATAACAACAAAAGCCATATCACATCATTGGTTAATCAAGAGGAAGCAAATCAGAATCAAAGTCGAAACCCCAAATATCGGTTTTATGGGGCTGGGAAAAAAATGAAAGAAGAAAACAAAACTGAACTGACCCGTGATGTAACAATCGCAGCCAGCCAAAAGAAACGCATCTCAAAACAAGAACAAGAAATCAGATATAACCCAATGTAACATAGAAACCAAACAAAGCACAGAGCATTTGAGAGTCAAAAACGCAATCTTTCAAAAAGATTAGATTTTCTAGCATTCACCTAACGTCCAAGTTCAATCTAAAAGCCTTCAGAAATCACAACACGAAGCAAAATGCAGATAAACCCTTCAAAAACAACGCGAAAATTGAGAGTTTACCGTAGAAAGGAACCTAATTCAACTCTTCCTACGTTGTTCCAGTTATTTCTTCAGCTGACAAATATATACATGCATGAATGAATGGCACAACATCACAAAAAAGAAGAAAAGAAAAATACCCAAAAGAAAACCCTAGAAATCGAAGAGAACGAGGAACGAGGGTCCTTACCGTGAGCAATGTCAAATGTGTATCGCTTTTACTGTGACCAATAATGCTCGCAAGGGCACAATTGGCTTGACAGACATGAGAAAGAAAGTTTCGCAAGTTAGAGAACAAAGAAGAACAGAAGTTAGAAGAAGGAAATGAGTCAAATGACGCTCTGCGATAGTGTGATTTGATTTGAGAGAAAAGGTAAAACCTAATTCGAGTTACTAGAAGAGGGGAGAGAAGAGTTATTAGAAGGGCAAGACCTAATTCGGGTAATCGAGTAACCCAAATTTTTTTCAGAGTTACCCGTCCCAAATCGAAAACATTTCAGATAATACCCGGCCCGACCCGATTTACCCATATTTTAGTATTTTATTACCCGAATTAATTTGGGCCAGCCCGAATAATGCTCACCCCTATTAGGGAGATTTTTTGTTAGTAAGTTATTTGAATAATTCGAGCTTTTAATTGTTAGAGTATCTCATATTAATTAAACATGAAAATGTTAAAGGGTTTATAAAGTGATAAGGGTAAAATATCCAAATGACTAGTTCTAGTCATTTTAACAATGGTTGACCCAAGCTCAATTCTTGTTAATAGGCTCTACAGTTTAGCCATATTAAAAAATTTAATTTGGTATCAGAGTGGGTTGAGTCTGGATTATTAATTTATCGACTGTCTGTTTGGATGTCCAGTCCTAGCGGCCCAATCCAGTTACCGTTGCGTTTCTTTCAAGTAACAACTGGATGTCAAGTTCCAGTTGCACTTGAGGGGGGAGTGTTAGAGTATCTTATATTGACTAAACATAAAAATATTAAAGGATTTATAAAGTGGTAAGGGCCAATTATCCAAATGACTAGTTCTAGTCATGAGGTTGGCTCTCTCATAAGACCTGTAACAATTGGTATCAGAGCTAACACCACTCCTTCAAGTCCTCATGCCACGCCCACAGGTGGTGACTCCAGTATTGTAGTGTTCGCTCGGGGCTAGAAAAAGTCTAGCGCACAGCGCACAACCATCTTGTGGGCACATGGGTGGTGATGCCAGTATAGTAGTGTTCACCTGGGGCTAGAAAAGGTCTAGTGCACAGTCAACCCACCAGTGGTTGGGCTGCGAAGCATGGTGGAATGTTATGGTCTAATTGTCCCACATCGGTAATAAAAGAGGCTGATATGGAGCTTATAGGCTTATGAGCTCTCCCACCTTTTAAGCTAGCTTTTGGGGCTAGTTCTCCCATAAGACATGTAATAATTGGTATCAGAGGAAGTTTCTCTTAAGTTAGTCGCAACCACCTTGACACGATAAACTGTGTCAGGTGTTGGGTCTTAAATTAGCCCACATGTCAGGGGGACGTGTTAGAATATAAATGAGAGTTTGTCCCATATGGAAAGAATATATGGACTTAAGCATGCATATAAGCATAGTGAGTTACTTATCCTATCACCAATTGGTTTTAAGATGGAACTTCATTTGGGTTTGTATGTGCTTAGTCTATTTGAGCTCAATCTTACAAAAGTTAACATGGTATCATAGCAGGTTTGATCCAGATTATTAATTTCCCGGTTGTCCATGTTAGTGTCTTTATTTTCTATCTTTTTGTGTGTTAATTTTTTTTGTTCTTAAGGTTTGAAGTTATACTTAATGGATATTAATCTTGTTTTATGTCAAGGTGTATTTTGGAACCAAATAGAAAGAACTGCAAAGATTTTGGGATCAAAATAGCTGAACCAGGCGTTGAACCTAACTAGACATGGCCTCGGGTAGTAATACCTAGTGGGTGAAGCACGTATCAGCTGGAATGAACGAAACTCAGTCGTTGGGCCACTATGCAAACAACAAAACGGCACAGTATGCAAACGTTGAAAGCAAGAGGAGCTAAACGGAAAGGAAGCAAGAAGAAAATGCAACAAGTTGGAAACATAAAGCAAATGACGTAGTGCAGGAGTGAAACACAAAAATAAAGAATTGTGGGTTTAAAGGGCGTGAACAGTTGACCGCGCGTTGTAACGCTAATCAAAATTAAATTACTAGACTACTACTGTAGCAGTGGCAAGTTTAGGTCGATCCCACAGAGAGTGCATGTAAAGTCTAGGAAATGAAATTAACTGGCGTTTACACTAATGGGGGGTTTTGGATTTTTGGAAAAAGAGAAATAAAATAAAACTAACTAATAAAAACTAATTAAAGAAAACATGCAAAAATAATAAAAACGGAAAATTTGGTAGGG
>JANZLX010000007.1:25035064-25050290 GCA_025531955.1 Erythroxylum orinocense | reverse complement strand
TTATGCAATAATTATATTTAATTATATATAATATTAATAATATTAAAAATATAAAAATATACTAAAAAATAATATAAAAAATTAATTGTTGGACCGATCGGACCGGACCGATTCGACCAATCAATTGATCGGTTTTGACCGGTTCAGACTGGATTAATTAAAAACTAATTTTTTAGGTTGAATCGGATCGAATAGTTGACCGATTATCGGTTAAACCGGTCAAACCGACCGGTCCAATCCTGTTTCCAAAACAGAGGTCAATTCAAATAAGTCTGTTAATTATAAGTCAAGCTTAACCTAATCGGACAAGTTTTGCCAAGTCTACTCACCCGTTTCAGGCAAACGTCATTTGACTTGAGTTTGCGGCTAATGTAATGTTGTTTGACGTTAAAGACACAGATTCCGAATCTCTCCGAGTAGTTTACGGTAGTAAATTGAATAAACTAATTTAACTATAGATATCTTAATTATAGGATTTGACGTAGTTGATGAGGTAGGCATGAAAATGAACGGATTGGAAGAACTTAGTATACAGTGACTTGTGATTTTAGCTTTTGTGTGGGATGAGAGGGCAATTGGAAACTTTAAGAGACCCCATTTCAGGGTAGCTGAGCATTAAAGAAAAAGAAAGGGTGGGCCTTATATTGCATTAAAGAATGCTGAATTGTTGGATTTTTATAGAATTAAAATTTAAAGGTTGTTTATTTTAACTAAAATGGTCCTCAGGAATGCCAATAAGTCGGGTTGGAATAAATCGACTCGATCACGGATTGATCGATTAGAGGCCCAATTTATGGTCCGACGGGTTACGAGCAATCAGGCCAATTTAAATCATTATATATATATATTTTTAAAATATTTAAAATGATGTCGTTTTTTAATAACTCAGTTCACTCTAGCCAAAAAATTGACATCCTTAATAGTTTAGCTAAATATCATTTTGATTAGTGGTTGAAAAATTTAGTGTCCATTTGATTATGCATGGCAATCAAGTCCAGCCTGAAATCCTATTTTTACGTTCAAGCGTTTTAGACTTGAACCCGAGTTTGATCGAGTTTGAGCAATTCAAAGTTTGATCACGTCCAATCAGGTTTTATTAAATTTTTAAAATTTAGATGATTTCTTTTGCTTTTAGATGGTGTCCAGAAAGGATAATTCTTATGCTTTTTGTCCAAATCTTACAACCATTATAGCCACTCTATACTATAAGATGATCTACCATGTCATATATTTGAATTATCCCAATTTCACTTCAGGTGCCTTCTACATGGTAGCATACAAAGCTCATGATAGATTATTGACGTTTTATGTGAAAATTATGAATTTCACATAGGGTTAGGTCAGGTAGCCTAAGCCTGAAACTGACTCAAAGTTTGAAATTAAAAAAGTTTAAATCTGATTTTAATCTGAATCAACTTAAGTCGAGTCATTAACTACGAGCTAAGAACTTATTTTGGTTAAGTTTTGTAACAAAAAATTGAAAAAAATGCTTGAAATTTGTAATAAAAGATTAAAAATAAAAATTCGATTTAGATTTGACTTAACTTTAAGATGGGCTCGAAGTAAAAGAAAAAAAATAAGAGCAGGATTGATTAGAATTGACAAAATAAGGTCAATTCAACTTGAAAAATGAAAGAGTTAGATTCAAATTGAGCGATTTTTGAGTTAAATTTAAATTGAGTGACTTGATTGAATTTTTTTTATAAAAATGAGATTAATTTAGTGTGATTGTTCAAAATAATCGTTGTTTTATTTTTTAAATTTTAGAAATTTAAGAATAAAATAATATTAATTTGAATAATAATATCAAAACATTATTATTTTGAACGATATAAATGAATTCAGTCGAATTCACACATTGTCAACCGTACCTGATAAATTGTAAGAAACCATGTAAAATAAGGATTAGCCGACATTCTTGAATAAGTATGTCGGATTCTTACAAGTTCTTATGTAATTTCATTTTTCGATCCAAGCAATTAACGGAAACAGATGATAAGAACTTGAAATTAAGATATGTGAATATAATTTAATTATCAAATGCATATAATAGTATTATATATATATATATATTAAATATATTAAATATAATATAAATATATATATATATGTTAAATAAATTAGTTAATAAAGTAACGATTGTTAAATAACTATTTTGACTGAATTGATTTTTAGAAATTATGTTCACATGATCACATCATTGATTACATATTCTATCAATTACTTATTATGCTCGTCATCACATTCAGTCTGAAATTTTGCAAAAAATTAGAATTTGAAGAGGTCTGATAGTATGCAATCTTATTCCTACATAATAAAGAGGTTATTTCCTATAGACCCACAATATAAATGTGATAAGAAAAAATGATACAGATTAAAAAGTAAATAAGAAAAACTAGCACACGAAATAATTATAATAAATACATAAATAAATAAAAATAAAATATAATAAAGAGATACACCCAGGGACGGAGTCATGTATAGGGGAGGGGGGCCATGGCTCCTCTTTTCAAATGTATTTTTTTAAAAATTACTTATATAATTAAAAATTTTAAAATTACAAATATAAGTGGCCCCCTTTTAAAAAAAATCTATACCTTTAAAAATCTCAGTTCCTCTTAAAATTGAGTCTGATTTCGTCCCTAGATATAGCTGATGATGGCTAGCCTTGCATACCTCTTAGTCAATCATAAAAAAGAACTGCCTATTTACATACCTCGTCCCAGAAAAGGACATAACCTTCGTGAAAAAAAAAAAGAGGCGAGAGGATTGTACAGAATCTGAGGACATAGATTTGGGTTGTGAAAAGAAGACCAAGCTCAAGACTGAAGATATATTTAGAACCATAAATGGGAAACATTATCATTATTTATCCAGGCAGAGGCATTATTAAGATTCTATCAATTAATATGAATGGAAAATTCCGAGAACGCAAATCTGAAACTTTTATCTCTTGGAAAATTCTTTTTATTAGAAGAATCACACTTTAAATAACTTATTCTTAATAAATTACCAATTCATAATTTTTCAATAAATTAAAAAATTAATGCAAAATTTTTTATATTTTATTCGGTGGAGACGGGAAATTTTATGTTAGTTTTTTAGTTTTTTCGATGATTAAAAAACTTAATCAGTTCAATTGGATCAATTAGAAAAATCTTGAATTTGCTAACTTTTTAGCCGGATGTTAAATTTTTGGTTCAATTTATTTTAATAACTATTATTATTTAAAATTGATTAATTTATCAATTAATTGTTTATTTTTATAAAAATAAATTATTATAAACCAAAATAAATCAATCATTTTTATTTAATAATTTTTAATTAAACTTTAAATTTTTTATAAATAAAAATATCTTTTTTTAATTATATTTTAAATTATTTAATTTTATTTAATCTTTATCCAAATTTATAAATATCATTAAACCTTAAGTTTATTAATTTTTGTCAAAAATACTTAGATAGAAATAACAACATACTTTAAATACATATCATGTGTTCTTTATGTAAAAAAAAGTTTTAAAATTTAATAAAAAGAGATTTGAGGTAATTTCATAAAATATTATTTTTTAAAAATATTAAATTGTCTGAAATAAATCAAATAACATGATATATTTATTTATCTTTATTGATAAATGGTTGATCCTTTAGAAAATGGAGTTATTTTGTTTGTTAAACTCAATTATTAAAGGCCCATTCTAGAAGCCCATCTAGAAACGGTGGGAATAAATTGATCCATGGGCTTTGAATATTAGGGCCTAATAATAACAAACAAGGAACACTGGCATAATTGGATTAGTCAGAGAACACAATCATCCAGAGATGGTAAAGACAAGTTGTAAAACACAGACAAGAAGTAGAACTCAAATACATGGCAAGACAAAGTTTAAGCAGCAGAGGGGATGCAAAGGTCTAGTTCTTAGGATCAGAGAAATTTAAGAAGCTAAGATGTCTCAGCCACCGGGATAACCAGATCGGAAGGCCTTCTGTTGCCACTGCCGCAATTCACAAGCATGCTTCAAATGTTCCATTCTCTTCATTATCAAGCATTTGGACAACCTGTGCCACACCTTCTGCAATTTCCTTCCGAATCACACCATCGGGCATATCGAATGTTCGTCTCCTGATGGAAAGAGTTTTACCTGGAGGCTGAGGGTCTATTACATCCAGCATTGCTTCCAACTCATCCACCATTGATCTCTTTGCAGCTCTAACCAAAATGTCAGCTCCCTAGAAAAATCGAACATTGGACACATTAAGAAACAAAACTAGAATCATGGATTTTCTACCCAAACAAACAAAAACTAATAAGTTCCAATCATACAACAAATCCAGTGCTTCATTCTTCTTCCAAGTTTCCTCTTTCATCTGAAATTTGAGCTAAGAACGTTGATTCCATTTCTTGGTGAGGCAGAACTGATCAAGTGTGGTTCTCCAAGAGGCGGTTAATGTTAAATGGGACACGTTTCAGGTTAGTGAACTTTGATCATTATAGACCATGACTTATAAATGATAATATGCGCACAATCACCACCAAAATGATGCTAGTAATGAATTTGATTTCAAGCTATTAGAACAAGGACTAACGAAGTTGAGCCTCTCTGTTGTTTAAATAGTCATTTGACAGAACTCAAGCTATTAGAACAAGGACTAAGGAAGTTAAGATGTTCATCACGAAAATGGGGTTACCTCAATAGCATCAACGGTAAGGAGCAGGACAATGATCTTTTCGGAGAATCGTTGGCGCTCTTCTGCATCCCGAGCCACCTGGCGGCGGTAAGAGAAGTTGTTAAAGGAAGCTCTGATCTCCTTCAACTTGCTTTTGGCAATAGCCAACTCCCTAAGAGCACGCAGAGCCTTTGATCTTCGAATCAAATAAGCCCTGAAACTCATTTGGATCAACAACGCCGCATCTTGCAAAGACAATTCCTTCTGCTTTCCCTTACTAGCTCTTGCCACTCTTAGTCTTTTCCCAAAAGCCTTAAAACCCCATAACCAAACACAACCACACAGATATACATTAATCAATTGTCGTTTTCAGAGTACCTAAATCATTCATTTCCCAACAAAACAGACAAAAGCGTTGTCCAAAGATCAAGTCTTTTCTAACGTTTCCAATGCAGTCAAAATAGAAAAGAAGGAAAAGAACAACAAAAAAAATGGAGTCTTTTTGTCATAATGTGCTAGTTCAACCTGAATCTTGAGCTGGGTCTGATTTTAACTAGCCATACCTGTCTTAAAACTAGAGCTCCATGATCGTTGGGCTCTTCAATCTCCACCAAACGAGCGCCACTCTCAGCTTTCTTGTCCTTCTCCCCTGATGATCCGCTACTCTCAGCTTTCTTCTCTTTCTTGCTCTTCTTCTCCTTTTTCTCTGATGATCCACTACTCCCACCCGCATGGCCAGTCGATGCTTCGATCGTGTACTTCCGTGAGATTGCACCTTCTCCCTTTATCTCAGCCGTCCATTTGTACTTCTTCTCAGTTCCCGCCTTCATATCTTTGTTTCCATCCTTGATATCCGCCGTCCACTTGTACTTCCTCTCCACCGGCCCGTGAACCTCCGCCGTCACCGTGTACTTACGGTCACCGACTTTCGTCTTGGGTTTGACCAGATAATCAAACTTTGACTCCAGAGCGCTGACTCGATCACACAAGCTCTGTAACCACAAGTCGTTCTGAATCCTCCGGGACGAGTGAAACGACGTCGTTCGACCAATGTGAATCAGATCCGTCACCTTTTCGTCTAGTAGCGAAAAGGGGTTAGGGTTTAGCAGGTCAAGAGCATAACTGAAGTCCTCTGCTGCTGCTTCTTCTTCCTCCCAAACCGACGGGAAAGACAGCGCTTTGGGAGTGAAAAACGAAGCTTCTTTTAAAAACAGAGAGCTTGCGAAATCGGGCTCATAGATCTCCATTCTTCTGAATCTACTCATAGCTGATGCGAGTCGAAACACTGAATCAGAACGAGTTAGGGTTTTGGACGATTTGAGATCATCGGCCAGTAGCTGTCATCGATTAAAAGGTGGCTTCGAAGAAGAAGACAAACTTGTGTGTCACCCGAGGAAAAGATTGACGTGTACGTCGTGTAGGGTAAAATGGGAAATTGAAGCTGTGAGATTCGGTGGAGTTGGCATTGATGGATAAGATATAAAACAAACCGTGAGACTGTTTCGCCGCGTAATGAGAGTTGTAAGGACGAAAATAGCCTTGCTTTCGTGTGAAAATTACGGGGACATGAGAATCTGACAGTGCGATTACAAAGTGGTGCAGGGCATGTGGCTTTTCGTGATGTGTGTCCTCTGACAGAACATCCACTGGTTTGGGCTTGGCTGAGCCCAATTAAGAAAAAGTGTTTTTTAATAGAAAACAATTTTGATTTTAAAAATTCATAATTATTATTCCAAATTTTTATTAAATAAGCGACTAATTATATTAGATTTGTTCTTTTTTTTATTTTTAAAAAATGTAATATTATTTTTTAATAATATTTAATTATCATATTAGTCTACTTTATCAATTTTTAGTTCAATTTATAATTTTAAAATGATGTAATATTATAATAATATAACGTCATTTAAAATAAAAATAATGAATAGAGTTGGATAATAACTAAATAATATCATATTTAAAATATAAGGGGTGAAATGAAAAAAAGCTAACCTTTTGTGCACAAATTTAAAAGAAATTAATAAGTCTTAATTTGGATGAAATATTGGTGGCTATTCATGATCATTTTTATTAAAAAAAATTATTAAGAATTTTTTATTTTTATGTTTTTTATAGTAAGAGTTATCATAAATAACTACTACTAATAATTCACTAAAAAATATTTTCTTATATACATATATATATATATTATTTATATATATTTCAGTCGGCCTATCTGTATATAATATTTTAAAAGTTTTTAAAAATCGAATTAGAAAATAAAAAGTGAAGCAAAAATTTAAGATTTGAAAGATTTATCCGATATTAAATGATTATAAAGTTAGTTAAAGATAGAATAAAATTGAAAAATTTAAAACGTGCTTATTTGTTTAAAATTTAAAGTTTAATTATAAAAGGAGATTATTAAAAAATAATTAATTAATTTTAATTTATTAATATTAAAAAATAACTGAATAATTAATAAATTGATTAATTTTTAACAACAAAATTTATTAAAATAAATTAAATATAAAATATAAAATTTAACTAAAAAATTAACTGGTTTACGTAATTAGTTGAGTTAGGAATGATATGCAATTAAAGTAAGACGATATATTGCAAAATATTCCACTAATTCCTTAAACTAAGTTGGGACAGGACACACAGAATGTTCCATACAAGTAGAACAATCACACATTCTAGCCATTACAAGTCCTATGAACACTATGCCAATAACTACCCCACAACTTATAGCCCCACAGATCTTCCTTACGCCAACTTCTTTCTCTTCACTCTTCTGATGAACCGCCTTGCCCTCGGTCTCTGGTGGTGTAGGCGGCGGCGGGGGCGGAGGAGCCTTTTCAGCGGGCAGAAGTTCATCAACCACATGGTGTGGCTCATGAAAGAAAGGAGAACCCAGTTCATCAAAAGAACACGCCTGTGTCTCGCCATCTTCATTGAGACACGACTCGGTGCATGAACACTTGGAAACCATATCATCATCATCATCAAGAGTTGTCCTGAACTCGTCCCAATTGTGGAAAGCAGCTTCAAGCTCTGTGAGTCTCTTGTCAATGTGTTGCAAGTGATGTGGCTTCGCAGGGCTGGAGGCGACTTCGGTGGACAAGAGGGTTCTCAAGAACACGAACCTTTGCTCTATGTCTTGAGAGTCAGGTTGGCGGTCAGGATTGTGATGAGCGAGGTCTAGGAGTTCGGACTGAAGTTCGTCGATTTTGTTCTGCAAGATGGCGAATCTCTTTGTCATGTTTTGGTCCAATGTTTGTCCTTTCCTTGCTTCTGATTCTGATACTCTTGGTTTGTGTGGTAGGAGATAATAGGAGTAGTGGGGCTGTGATGTTTCAGTTACAGAACGGTTTGTTTTGTAGTGTTGTGCGAATTGGGACTTGGAAGTTGTACATTGACGACGGTTGAGAAATGCAGTTTCAGGCCCTGACCAAAAATGCTGGATAGGGGACGTTTTGATCATTCGGATCACTAGTCATTAGACAAAAGGACCTTACTTTACCCCGGGTCAGTTTGAACCGGTTCGTCAAACTCGAGTCCAGCCTGAAACCCTAATCATGCAACAAAAATCCCATTTTCGAACCCGAAAGGCCAAGTGAGCATTAGAAGCAAAGACATGCGAGAAAGACTGTCCCCAGTTTATAGGGCATAGAGAACCTAGCGGCAAGCAGTAATTGGATCATGTCAACGTAGAAGTCAATTTATTTCATTGAAATGTGAAGATTATATGGAAATCAATGATGAAAGCCATATTATCTTCAATTTTGTCAGACAAAACCCCTAACAATCTCCCAAAATACAGCTTACAAATTCGAGTAATGATATAGAACTGCAATCAAAACCTGCAAACGATAACATTGTTGAGTTAAATTATCCTATTTACAGCTTTAATATTGCTTCAAATTAACATTGAATCGATTAGATTATTACCACTCCCAAATCCTACCAACTCAAGTATAGGACACTAGAAGGACTACTAAATTCAGGTCATGCCATACGCAAAGGAAGCACACTAAGCACTCAAATTCATCAGTACCGATTATGAAGCTCAACTGTGACAGGAATTTGAATAAAACTTTCAATGACTGGTTATTTAACTAGTAATTCGATATGTTTAATTGGTATCTGTCAAGAGCTACTCCATGGAGTTTGTAAACATTACTCGTAGATATAGACCATACATACTCAGAAGTGGACAGTGCTATTGAATCCCTTGATGTGTTGTTGGCGCTTGGATTAAAAACTGGAACGCAGACATCAGCTTGTCCATCTATGCATGTGTAGCGACTTTATTCTGGATATGTAAAACGCTTTACTTCTGCCCTTTCCTTCTTTCTGATGTTTATATACAGCTTTGAGGCAAGTGCGTATTTTCTTGAGTAAATAGGAAAAGAAAAAGAGTGAAGGATGATCAGTCTTGGATATCTGAACATACTTCTACTTGCACAGCCACAAACTTTTAGTACTTGGTATACAAAAGGACACGTCGATCGTAAAACCATATTAAAGATGAGCCATTTCACAATTGAAGAAGATTGTTCACAGTAACAGTGACGGAATTTGTTTGCTGCAAGTCCTGCAAAAGTAAATGTATTATTTATCACAACAAATGGAATACAGTTTTAAAAAAAAACGTAACTCAATCATAAAACAAGCATATCTATATAATACTCGTAATAACAAATTCTAGCACAATAATATTTCCTTGATCTTCCTAAGAGAATCCCCAAACTAATTTCCATGAAAATAACCCCCCTTCAAAAATAAAAGTTTCACGATAATGATTCTTGAAATAGAACGAACCTCTTTCCACTGAACTATAAAAGATAAGAAGGTAGAGCAAGATAAAGTAGAAGCAATATGAGACTATGTTAGCAGCTGGAACATTTTTCAGAAAAAAAAACTGGAACTTTTGGACACACCATCATGCATCAAACCAAACTTTACCTCAAGTATCAACTCATCAGGAATGTGAGGCAAAACTTCTCGTACTGTCTCAGCCATGGCTAATATGTTTGCTATGTTGTTACTGGCAGATCGGGAAGCAGTCCTCATACGCAACTCACTAGTCTCAGCAGGGTATCTTCCACCAGTGGGACGCAGATTAGAAGAACCAGATGAAGTATTGTGAGAGGGATTCATCGGCCAAAGGCTCCAAGAGGCATCCTCAAGAGCATTTTGAGTATAAGTTTCTCCCACATTTGCAAGATGCCTCATCATCATCTGAACTCTGCCGAACCCAACTGATCTCATAGGAGTTGAAGGACCAGCACCATCTAAACCCTGGCCTGGCCATGTATGCAGCCAACTTGAATCCAGTCCTGTACTTCTGTAAAACCAAACAGAAATTCAGAATTAAAGCCTTGGGGTTTCAATTATTTATGATCAGGATATTTGCTTCAGCTAGAAGCAGCAAGGATGCTTAGATCTAGACATGCAAGAAACCCCATATTATGAAGATCTTAAGTAAGGAATTAAACCTCCATGGACCGCCTTCCATAGAGGCTGGAGTCTGATTGGGGAATACACCACCAGTTAGGGCAGGATTAATTTGTTGATCAAGTCGGTCACTTATTTGATGAGCAAGCTGCTCATCAGTTAAAACTCCTCCAGTAGGAAGATTGCCTTCGGTTTCATGTCTACCCACGAACAGTGGCTTTCGACAAGTGGGGCATGAATAATTATCACTCAAACCCTGATCCAACCTGACATTATTTAGTAATATTCAGCACACATCACACGAGAAATATAACATGAATAAACAACTAAAGAGGAAAAGTTTCTAGATATTACCAAGATCTTAAGCATGCAAGATGAAAGAGATGACTGCAGTGCAACTTTTTCGCCCTAGCCATAGGTTCCTAGCATTTGCCCATTTCACTTCACTTCCAAAATTCAAAGGAAAATACAATCAAGAAATGAAAAAAGCATCCATACCCTACAGATGGCACATTCATCATCATATGCCTGTAGCTCTTCCAATGTTGCATCAGGCAGTGCAGCATGAAGAGAACCAAAAGCTCTTCTTAACTTTAAGAATCCTTTTATTCGCTTTATTATAGCACTTAGCAAGGCCTACTCAAGGTAACAAAATCAGAATACACAAGACACAAATTGGTCGAAATAGTTTAGCTTATTGTTTGCCAAAAGTAGGTTCTGATTAAGATGAGTACAGAATAATTACACGGAGATTTAAGAACAGGATCGCATCAATAATATGAAATGCCATGCCATGAAGCCACCAAATATGTACATAATGACCAAGGGCCATCAGCAAAGTTGCCATGTCCAGAGAAAAACCCAAATTGCGAATAAGAATGCCTTTGCATTCTGAGAATGAACCTGCAGTGGCAGTAAGATCAGAAACATACTAACACCAAATTCACAATAAGAGTATGCTAGGCACAATGAACCAGTAGCTCCATTTAACACGGAAAGAACCGAAGTTGTCATATGCCGGCGTAGGCATCATTTGAGCACCAAGAACATTTGAACAACATAATTGTCTTTTTTCCAGATCAAACCGCAGTTCTCAGTGTGCAACCAAGTTGCCAGAAAGGCATGCTATTGGTTTAGTATAGTAGGCCTGAATATGAAACCTTATCATTTCATGTCAAACTATTTTCTTCATGAATAGGCTCACGATTCCACTTTGGTGGAAGGAGGTCAGTTGAATTTAGATAAATCAAATGGCTTAGGCATATATTAAAATTCTTATAGTTGACTACTTACAAAGTATATCTCAGAATCTCAAATACCATAAGAAGGGCCATAAACGTTTTATCTGGAGCCAGAATAAAAGTCTCAATAGCATGGAATAAAAAGTGGTGGGTTCCTCTCCCTCTCCCTTTCCATGGATACAGAATATCCACTTTTGGTTGGAAAAATATTTTGTTTCATGAATAACTTCTAATGTCCAAAGGTGGAGTGCTGATTATCTTTCACTGATAGGTTAGGAATCAGTGTGGTTCTCTCTTTATATCCCACTTTTATAAGTCCCTGTGACAGTTTGCACCCGATTTCAATTATGGCTTTACTTTGTCCAGGAGCATTACAATTAGCATACATGTAGGATCCAATAACCTGAACTTTGCCTGGACTGGGGACAGTTGCAATTAGCCACATTGTACTCAAAAAACACTATATTAACCAACCAATCAGATCTAAGATGACCATGCATTAATCTTTAAGATTCAATAAGACTACCTGCTCTGATTGCATCAAAGATTCTGAAACTTTGGCAATTTGAACTATTCCCAGCTGAATGATAAAGCCATATTTCAAACAATTGAAAACCATGAACCAGTAAGGCCTGCAGAGGAAAATGGCATCTGGGTTGTGAAATGCCATAGCAGAATATTATAAAGAATTATCAACCATTCAAAGATCTAAAATGTGTTTCAAAGACATTACTTGCATTGTCTCAAAAGCAACACTTAATGGCTCAAAGAACAACAACAGAACCAAGGTTGAACCCATTCTTCTGTATATATCCAGACACAGTCTTATCCTGTAAGCACAAAAGGTAAATTTTAGCAACATTCATAAATTCTATTCCACAAAGTAAAATGTTTGCTGTGCTTCAGTCAAAGTAACTTATCTAAGAACAGGGAGATAAAGAATAGTAAAACCTATTGCTTTAATTTGAAGCCATGAGAAAAAAAATCTCTTTATTCCCTTTCTTTATTTGAAAGTCATTCCCATACAGACCTAATGCTTCAATGTAATACATTGTCCATACAATTCTCCCTCCATTTTCTTACTTCAAAATGAAAACGATACTATCTGTATTCAGTCTTCCCTATAATTAATGAAAGCCTCCAACTCAACTATGGAAATTATCAGTCACGCAAACACAAACACAAGCACAGAACTTGTTTTGCTTCACCGTGAATTGATCTTTGAATATCTAATCAGGTATCAGATTAACATTCCCATAATAATTTACTAGCATGTATACACAGCTTAGACCATATCTCTTAAACATAAAATTCATGAAAATGAAGATCGTTCAATTTGGCCCTCATCAAAATTACAGACATGAGGATTTAATTGTTGCATTTGCAAATGAAAGGTCAGGATGTGACAAAGTACCAATAAACATCAACAGCGAGTACCAACAACAATACCGAATACACACGGAAATAAGTCCATGGCAATGCAGATGGTGATGCATTCAAGCGTTCAAGTCGATCTCTAGCCAATGCTTGAAACATCTGTACGGCATAAAACAAATAATCAAGGAAGTCTTATGGGTAATACTCTTCAAGTAAACAAGCAACATCCATCACAAGTATATACCTTTAAAGAGCATAAAACAGTCAACCAGACTACCCATAGGCCTCCATGAATAATTGTAGGTGGAATAACCAGAGGTAGAAAAAGGCCCTATTGTACACCATCAACAAACATAAAGCAATTGTAAGACTCATAAATATAGGAAACTAACACATAAGCAAGAATCTGTTTCAGTTATGTTCTTTCCCATTCTTGTTCAAAAACCTGATTCTTAACCACAAATGTAGCATAACAAACTCAGTGACAGACACGGACAAAGTACTACATTATTATTTCTACAAACAAGATTATTCACCTTGTAAATAACATAATTGATAAGCCGTTCCGCTAGTTTTCAAGTTTCAGAAGGATACAAGTCCCCAAAGAAAATAGTCTGCACATTGAAAAAAAAGTCACGACCACCACAACCGAAAATATGAATGATGTGAATCAAGCTCATAAGCAAGAAAGCACTTGTGATATGCAACACCAAGATCTCATCTTTACTCTGATCTAAATAGCTGGATCAGTAAGGTCATGTTATAACCATTATCAATAAACATGAAGATTCTTCTCGAAGTGAAAAACTCAATAGCAATTTGTATGGTGATTGAAAGTTTTTCAAAGGTTGGGTTAAGCCCAAAAATATTCTTCACCTCATGAATTATGGAATACATTTTATCAGTAGCAGATGTCCTTAAAATTTTTGTCCTAATCCTTAGTATATCTCCATTTTGATTTACAAGCTTAACAGCCACAAAGTCTACCAGAACTGACCAATTATGCATTTCTGATGGGTGTAACCAGCTGAGATTGCCTGAATTCAGTATGGACATTACTAGTCTCCACATAAAAAATCATTCAAGATTTATGAGCCAAAAGGATGCCATAATGCAAATTTGGAGTGTTATTTGGCAAAAGATTAAACTCACCTTAACACAGACGTTAACTAGAATAAACACATTGAATACACGATTCACTAGCAAGGCAATGGTGCTAAAAGGAACTGACAGCAGCTCAAAATCTCGCTTTCCTTTCTCCAGGTTTATGAAAATGGAAGTCCCTTTTTGCCAAAACCCAGTTCCCAGATTTTCATATGGACTACGTCAACATAGCTCCATCCTCTAAAGTGCAGCTGGTAACAATCCCAAGTGAGCATAAATACCCTTGAAAGCCAACAAAACAAATTATCCGCAACACCAAATTAGAAAACCACGAACACCTGCAAAAACACAGGGAAAAAGAAAGTGATTAGTCATTAATGAAACAAAAGTAAACGACGCCAATCAAAGAAGATGAATTTACCCGCTTCTATGAACCAAAACAATAGACAAAAATCGGAATAGGGCACAAGAATCCCCAAAATTCAAACCCTAAATCTAAAGAATAAATTGATGATAACAGAAAGAAGAGTCAACCGCAAAGAATATCCAGCTCAATCCAAATCGTTAAAAAGAAACGCAATCCGAATTCGGATTCAAGATCGAGAAACGAAAAAATTTGCGTGTTCAAGGAATTTGGAACCGAATCATCATATAAAATGGTGATGCAACATAGAACAACGATCACATTGACTACGACACAAGAAAACACATTGAACACAATTTGACAGCGAAACAAAGAGCAATCAGAAGAAAAACAAACCGAGTAGGTGAAAAAGCAGAAAGCCTAATTCGACACAAGAAGAAGAAACTGCCTTCGGCCTCTTGAAGTAATAAAAGATATTCTTGGGATAGAAAAGTAGCAGACTTGAAGAAAATTGGTGAGAGAGAGAGGTTAGACAGATAGAGGGATGGATTTGGGGGAGTCGGTATCTACGCGAAATAAATAATATTTTATTAATAATTAATAATTATTTAAAATAATGTTTATTAAATTATTCTTTTAAAAAAATATTTATATTCAAAATGAATTAAATTAAAATTTAGCTGCAAGATACATTTTTTAAATTTTTTAAGTTATTATTCTATTTTACTTTTTTTTACTTTATTCTAATTATTTGCATCACTTTTCTATTGTCCCATTTACATGTGGGTCTATCGGAAATAGTCTCTTTATCATATAAGAGAAGTGGTGCTTACTATCAGATCTCCCTAAACCTCGTTTTATTACAAAACTTTGAACTAGATATGATGATAATGATGATGCAAGATAATTACATAAACACAAAAGTTAATTTTAGATTCATCTTGATTAAATTTAATAATTTAATCTTTTTTAATTTTTTTTTGTAAGTCCAAGGGTAAAAACGAGGAAGATTAGCTTAGGAGCCGTGTGG
>JANZLX010000007.1:25007497-25019198 GCA_025531955.1 Erythroxylum orinocense | reverse complement strand
CACCTACAACCTGTCAATGGTTAATTAATACATGTAAAACCATGGTTACACACCAACATGAAGTAACATCTCCATAATGTTGTACACTTCTGAAAGTAATGCACGTGTAAAATGATGATATACAACTAGAAGAGACAGACGAATAAAGAGAGAAACGAACAAGTGAAGGTTTGTAAAGCAATGACGCACCTAAATCACTCTTAGTCTCAAGGAACAGGTCGTGTGGGCAAATACGAGCGAAGTAGTAGGCACAAACCTTCCTTGAGTCCCAGGCAATTTCCTTGTACCATTTCCTTTCTTTAGCCAAGAAATTACCATCAATATATTCATCATCAAACTCCAAGTAGTAAAAATCAATGGCAACCCTGTTCATTAAGCAATCAACACTTGAATAACAATAAAGAAGAAAAGAAAGAAGAAGATCTAAGTGCCAAAAGAATTAGGGTTTATGGACTGTACCAGCGATCTTGAGTTCTTCCAGCACAGCTCGGTGGATGTCCATTAATGGTTCTGACATCATTGAAGGTTTTAGCCAGTTCTGAATCTCGACAGAAGGGGATTTATGGTTTGGACTTGGAGGAGAAGATCTTGGGTTTTTGATATAGCCAAGATTTTAGTAACCATGGCAAGGGAAGACGAGATCATAAGATACGAGCGTAACTTTTGAATTTCTTGTAATTCATCTCTTTGAAATAATATATACAGTGAATGTTTTAAAAATCAAATTAAAATTTAAATCGATGAGATTTTAAGATATAAAAAATTTGATTAGAATAAATTTAAAAATTTTAAATAAAATTAAAATTTTAAAAATTTTGAATTTTAATTAAAAATTATTAAATTAAAATTAATTTATTTATTTTAGTTTATAAAAATTATTAATTTATAAACTAATCATTTTTAACAGCAATAATTATTAAAATAAATCAAACTAAAATTTAAAAATTAAACAGAAAAAATTGGATAATTTAATACTTTTACTAATGAACCGGTCGAACTGATTAAATTTTTTAATCGTAAACACTTGCAAAGATTTGAAATTTCTAAAAATTATGGCTAAATTAAACATGATTTTTGAAAATAAAATTGAACTTATCATTTTATTGTCAATAAAAAACAAACTTTTAATTAAATTTATACTAAGTTATTTTAATAAAATATTACAAAACTTATGTTTCTTTTATCAAATATTTTAAACCTATTATTATTTAGAAAAAATCAAATAAAAATTTAAACTTTAACTTTATATATAAACTCTCATATTTTAACTTTTATGAAATAAACTTATTAAAAATAAATAACTAAACCATTTGGTTAAATATAATTTACAAATTTAAGATTTATTTAACAAATGTTAAATTTGAAATGTGAAATGTAATTTATACCGAAGTTTATGAACATAAGTAAATAGATTTTCCTTACTACAAAATAAATATAATCAAAACTTGACAAAAAGTATAGATTCAAAACTTTACTTAATTTTGTAATATTAGTTTGGAACTTAAAAAGTTTTTTTTCCTTTTAACTTTAGTCATGTCAAATTAGTATTTTTATCACATGACTGCTATTTATTATATTTGTGTTACGTATAAATTTTAAATAAAAATAACAAAAATTCTAAAGAAATTATATACTCTTTAATTATTATAGAGTATTTAACATTTTTAATTCATTAATAATAAAATTTATACTTATTATAAATACAATATGTATCAAAGTAGTAAAAATACTAATATGATGAAGCTCGTTGCATTACTTATTAACGAAAAATTTAATGTTAGACTTTTTTTTTGCTAAAAATCGAAAATTAGAGTATCTTAAAATTACTTTTTAAAGCTCATGTTAGTATTATAAAATTTAGGAAAGTTTATAATTTTTTATAATTAACTCTAATTCCATAAAATTAATAAGTAAATTTTGATTTGATTGGGATTAGAAATGGCAATGGGGTAGGCAAGGTCGGGCCTACCTAGGCCTAAGCTCGACTCAAGTCCTGATCAGTCTAAGGTAACCCGAAGCTTAATTTAGCTCAGTCTGATCAAAATTTTTTAAATCTAAAAAATTAAACAAGATGTCGTTTTCTACAAAACGACATTGTTTTTCTTATAGTTATATGGTCTTAGGAGGCCGATCTTAGATAGCTCTAACTTGAGGTTGTCCTCAAATCTCAGTCAACTCATTCTAGACCCTTTGACCTTGTTCCGGATCGAGCTCAGGCCGGATCCGTAATTGGGATCAGATTTAAGTCTAAAAAAGTTTTGGACTTCAAGTCCGTGACTCAACTCAAATCCATTTTGATATTTGACTGAACTCAGTTTCGGACCCACGACCCACCCAACTTACTCACTCCGGAGCCAGATTGGCCCATTTGATTTTTAAGTATTCAACACTACTGCATTCACAACCTGTGGCCCAGAGTGCTTGGATTAGATACACAGAAAACCAGTAACACACAAAAAAACCTTCTGGTAAGTGGAGCAAAATAACAATGTCCAACCACATGTAATTGTCTTGTAAGAATTATCCAAAAAACTAGCTTCTGTGGTCCTGATTTTTAGTTTCGATGATACGATTACTACACGCCAAGCTATCCAAATTCCAGCAGAAGCAATGACCAAATCCATTCTGCGAACTCCTCCTCATTAACCACGAACTCAGCTTCTCACTACTACAAGCAAAACCATGAACGACACAGTCGACAAGCTTGTCATCTTCCTGGCAAAGAGAGACGGTATAGACAAGCTCGTGAAGACATTCCAGTACGTGTCCAAGCTTGTGCACTGGCACGTCGAAGCCACAGACCCTGAGCTTGCGCAGCGGTTCAAGAGCTGGGAGGTTGCTTCAGGACTTAGCAGAAAAGCTTTTAGAACTGGCAGGTTTCTCACAGGCTTCAATGCTCTGAGAAGAAGCCCTGGATCCACCCCAGGCTTCAAGTTCTTGGCCGTTCTCGCTAATGCTGGAGAGATGGTGTATTTCTTCTTCGACCACTTTCTTTGGTTATCGAGAATCGGAACTCTCGATGCGAAGCTGGCGAGAAGGATGAGCTTCGTTTCAGCTTTTGGCGAGTCTTTTGGGTACGTGTTTTTCATTATTGCTGATCTTATTATGATCAAGGAGGGATTAGCAGCAGAGAGAAGACTTGTTTCTTCTTCTTCTCCTTCAGAGAAAGATTCCAAGGAAGTGAAACAAAACATAGGCAAGGTCAGAGGCGACAGAATCATGAGGTTCATGGCTGTGGCAGCTAATGTGGCAGATTTGATCATAGCACTTGCAGATATTGAACCAAACCCTTTCTGCAATCATGCAGTAACTCTTGGTATCAGCGGGTTGGTCTCTGCTTGGGCTGGTTGGTACAGAAACTGGCCCTCCTGAAAGGAGAAGAGACTAATCTCCCAGGTCTTGAAAATGGAAGATTTCCTTTGTACCTTGTTGTTGTAGCAATGGCAATTGATGTTATAGTTGAGCTGAAGTTGAAGAATTTATAAGAAAGAATAGATATCAAATACAAGATTAGGGGTGATCACATTCATACCAATTTTCTTATCCTTAAGCGAGTTGAATGGGTTAAAAAGTGAAAATTTTGAAGTGATCAAAATTTTTTTATTTTTTTGTCTGATTTAGTTTTAAAAATTTTATTATTAAATTTCAATCAATTTATAATTAACCAGTCAATTTTTATAAATTAGTTAATTTTTATAAACTAAAATAAATAAATAAATTTTATTTAATAATCTCTTTTTTTCAGTTAAACTTTAAAATTTTTAATAAGTAAGAATAATTTTTTTCAATTTTTTCATTCTTTAACCAATTTTATGATAGTGTAATACTGATTAAACCTTTTAAACCTTAAATTTTTACCGTACTTACAATCCGATTTTGAAAACATTGTGATATTCTTAACACAAATCATATCTTAATAAGAAGATAAGTGTTATAAATCAAGTCTAATTAGCACCTTAGTTACTTAGCCTACTCCCTAAGTAGGGGAATTAATTCTTAAAAGCATGGTTTTAAAAACCGGAATGGACCGGCCGGTTCGACCGGTTCGATCGGTGACCGATCGGCTATCTGGTCTGGTTTATCCTTAAAAATCGGTTCTCAATTAAACCACTGAGAACCGGTCAATTGACCGGTCGGATCGGTCTGGTTTAATAAATTTTTATTTTTTATTTATATTTTTAAAAATATTTTTAATATTATATATAATTAAATATAATTATTGCATAATTACAACGTCACGCGAAGAGATCTCCTATTTAATGATCAGTCGGATTTCAAAACGATGCTTTTAAGCAAAATAGTATAAAATGGGAATTTAAAGACAACTTTAAGGGGAGTAATTAGAATTTGACGTGGCGGTCACTTATTGGTTCAATGACGTGGTAAAACAAACGTTTGACCGCACAGAATAATCACCGGCTACAAGCAGTTGAAGTCGAAGTTGACCTTGCAACGCCTCGTTGCGTTCGGAGAAGAGATTCAGATCGCCACCAAATCAAGATCTCGGCTAATTGAGTTGAAAGTGGTGAGATTTTCGGAGCGATCCAATGGCGGAGGGAAGTGGGTCGCACTCGCGATATGTGAAGTTGACTAAAGAGCAAGCCGCTGTTGAGGACATCAAGCCCGGCGAGCTTAATCAGCCCATCGACGTTCCACAGGTCTGTTCCTCTACCATTTCTTTGAGGCATGATTTGGCTTAATTGTTTCAATTTAGCTTAATTTGGAGAATTTGTTTGTTTGTTCTGTTGAAATTTTGGCAGTTGAATGTTCGGAAATGCAACGAATGTGGACAGCCACTGCCCCAAGACTTTGCACCTCCGGCGGATGAACCCTGGACTACCGGAATTTTCGGCTGCGCCGAGGACACTGAAAGTTGTAAGTTTTTATCTTTTTTTTTTTTAATAATTTCAGTTTCTCTGTTTATTTGTTGCGTCAATTGCATAGAGCTTGTGCCTTGTGGTCTTGATCTCGAGCATCAAAAGCATTGGTCGAATTATCTGAACTTTTGTGCCTTTTATGTGTTGGTAGTTAGAAAATTGAGCTCATTTCTAGGATATGTCCAATTTTGCTGATCTTGAAAGAGGGCAAATTTCGAGTGTCCTGATCATGATGACTTTACTTTAGCTTCTTTGCATCTTCTATCAGAGTTCTATGCAATTGAAAGCTTTCAATTTCTTTTGTACTCTTGATATGTCTGTCTCTAGGTTCATAGCCAGTGTTGTGGATGAACCCTGGTGACGGTTATCCTCTTTCATTTCTTCCACAGGCTGGACAGGGCTGTTTTGCCCTTGTGTTCTATTTGGACGAAATGTGGAGCAGCTTAGAGACGATACACCTTGGACAACACCGTGTATTTGTCATGCCGTTTGCATTGAAGGTGGCCTTGCACTTGCCACAGCAACTGTGGTATTCCCCGGTATTGAACCCAGGACATTGTTTCTTATTTGTGAGGGTTTACTTTTCGCTTGGTGGATGTGTGGCATATATACTGGTCTTGTTCGGCAATCCTTGCAGCGAAAATATCATCTTAAGGTAACCTCAGAATCTGCTTATGTTACTGCTAATCTATGCTGATGCTTTCAAAAGTTGAGGTTTATATTCAACTGGCCAATTGGATATTACTTGCGCTGCTGTTTACAACTGCCACCCTCAAACTCTTTTTAAGTTTTTTATTTAATTTGATCCCTGGTCTAGGGTTAGAATGTTGTTTTTGTTATTTACCTTAATGGAACTATAGTTTTTTTCAATTACTAATCACTGATATGGCTTGGCATGACTAAGATTTGATAACTTCGAACTTGGTGGTTAAATCAACTTGAAAGGCAACAACAAACTGAATACACTTACTATGTACATTGCATCACTTGTAAATTTGTACTTGTTAAACTAAAAGAAAACAACCAAGAACAAAAGTGAAGCAATGTTTTAGAACCTGACGAATCAACATGGTCTAGAACTGTTCCGAGAAGGGTTTTTCTTCCTAGAAAAGGGTTGGTAATATGTTGAGCTTTTTGCTTACTTGTACATTATTTTTGTGTGACACAGAACTCGCCGTGCGATCCATGCCTGGTCCACTGCTGTATGCACTGGTGTGCTTTGTGCCAGGAACACAGGGAGATGAAAGGCCGTCTATCGGATAACTTTGCCGTGCCAATGACCATTGTTAATCCTCCCCCGGTTCAAGAGATGAGCTCTGAGAATGAAAATAGGGAGCCCAACCAATCCACCGAAAAGGGTACCAGTTTGGAGATGCAGGCTTTGTGAAATCCACCATTAGCACACATTGGAATTCAGAAGCAAAAATGGATACCCAAGAAACTCATCTATCCCCTGTTGATACACTTTTTTCTGGAGAGCTCACATTTTGACTATATCATTACCTTCGTATTTTGGTTCACGCACGTACCATTTATATTTTTGTTTACACACTACGGTATGTGCTGTCATATACTGAACACTCTTTCTTCTGCATTTACCCTTCTGATTCCAAGTACGTGGAAAATGGAAACTGAAATTACATGGTCTCTCTTTATTTATACTCCAAATCTCTGTTTTCCCTATACTATATTATTGAAGAATGCAATGCATATAATGGTTAACTGGTGACTGTATTTAGGTCGAGTGCTCTGACCTATAAAGTCTGTGTCCATTCAACTCAAAAAAGGCTGAATCAAAGTGTCATCCCATCTGGGTTCGGACTTGGAAGGCCAGCCCGGTGAAGTCCGAACAGATCAATTTTAGTAAAACAATATCATTTTAAGCTGGATTGCTTTGTGATAGTTCGAGCATTTGGTTTGGAGACTTTGTATAGAACATTGGTGGGTACTCAACATTATCCGTGGAACTTTGGGGGAGTCTTTTCAAGCCTTAAGCTAGCTTAGAACTTAGGTTACCGTCATATAAAAGTAGAGGTGGATTCGAACGCAGTGACTAATCTACTTTCATCCCCGGCTATGCGCGTTATGTCTCTTAATCAGTTAGTTCTGGACATCAATGAATTGTTTAAACATAATTGGGTTGTTGTGACTCGACACATCTATAGGGAAGGTAATCATTGTATTGAATGGCTCGTTAATTATGCAGACTAGTTCAATATAGGGGTCGCCATTTTTGTGATCTCACCTAAAGGATGCCTGTCACTCCTATTAGAGGAAATTTCAGGAGATTGTCGCCCTAAACTTATAATGTAATATGCAATGTTTTTCTCTCCATTACAAAACAAACACATGCCATTATTAGTATCTCTGCAGCCTGCAAACGTACCTGATCAAATCTTTTACTCACTGTCGTTTTTGGCAAAGAACACAAAGAAGCAATAGTTTGACTTGTCATTCTTAAACACAGACAGACAGGACACTTGCCTAGTCAAAGTAACAGTTTAAACATTTCAAACACCATCTAACAACCCACCGGCGAGCTTCAAGTCTCTGTCCTCCTCTCTCGCTCTCTTGGACTCACTGACTTATTTCAACTTTCATTTCATGGAGAAAAGACCGGAGTCAGAGAATGGAAAGAGGCTTCGATGCAAAAGAGAATTGGTGCAATGTCCTCCCACGCGCATGTTATCGGTGCCACCGGTGATGAAAGCGCCGTTCGGCGAGGCCAAGCTGGCGGCGATAGCCGTTGAGTTGAAAATACTGCCGAGAACAGCAGACATGCCTGGTCCAATGCAGGAGCGTGCGTTCCGGTGCACCAGGTCATTACTCGACGCCAATCTGGAGAAGAGACCGAACCCTACTCGTATTGCTATGTCTCTCAAGAAGGTACGTAAAATCTTGTGAAATGTTCCAATGCTTTATCAAAGGAACGAAAAGTTGCAAATTTAGAGATACCCATTTTCGAACAGGATTGAAATCACTGTAAAGTTGTCTTCTTTATCCTAAACTCCTTCATGTCTTTTTTGTTTCAGGAGTTTGATGGTGTTTATGGTCCTGCATGGCACTGCATTGTTGGGAAGAGTTTTGGGTCCTTCGTCTCTCACTCGAGTGGTGGATTTATGTACTTTTCAGTGGACAACCTCTGTTTTCTCATCTTCAAGACAGAGGTCCGACCATTATCTAACACTAATGCTTAGCACAAAACTAAACATTAATGCTTAGAAGCAAAACCTTCATTTCTATGCTATTTGAAGTTCTGAGCTTGCTTTTATGCTTATGTAGCTTCATAACGTCCATGAGTGTATCATTCTGAATCAGGGTTTCGATTATGGAAGGACAAGTCAAGTAAGAATTAAAGAATCGAGTCTATAATACCAATATCTTGAGATTTAGAACTGAGAATACCAGTCTTTAATCTAGTTTGATATCTGGCACATGATACGTTCCTTTGGAAGTCTAAAAACGTGTATTTTGAACACAACGCTTAGAATAAAATAAAATATTAAAAAAGTTTAGAATAAACCTTAATTAGGTTGAATGATATTAATTGTCACGTTAATTATATGTCATATTTACATTGACATGATATTATTTTATATTATTTTTAACCAAAAAGAGAACTTTACTATCACGTAATTAATTTGGACTTACTTTTTGAAATAAGTAATAATAGACTTATTTTTATTAATTTACATTAATCTCTAATTTGATTAATATATTTAAGGTAAAGTCAAAAGTTGGGTTCTAACCCTTTCATCCATCCCAAATATGAATCACTCCATCAGTGTGATTAAGATCCAAATCCAAGTTCCATAGTCACCATCATGGATCCAATTTATCTTTTCATATTAAAAATAAACATGGAATATATACTAAAAATTAAATATCAAATATCAAAACTTAAAATCGATTGAAGATAATTCATACTCCTAATCAACTTCCACGAGAAACCATAATGCTTACAAGTCCTTTTTTCCTATAGTAACAAGGATTCCTTAAAAAAACAAAAATGGTACATTATCCTTTACCTCATGTCAAAATCAATCAGTTGCTCTTTGCTTCAGAATCCACAACACAAGCTCTACATCCATGGTTAGAGGAGTGTGTGCAACCAAAAATTATGATCAGTATTCTTTTTTGCCATCTTCTTTCTATAATATTGACCTGGTTATATGGAAGATTGCTTATATGGTAGTGATGATATTGCTGATATGAGAGACTTGACGTGCACCGAAGATGTTCTTGGTTTCTACAGAAGGGAAAGAGTTACGAGGTCCTTCAGCGAGGTCGAGACCTGGAACTCTTTGTTCACAGGCTATATTTGGTTGGATATAAAGTTTTTAATAGAATGGAATGTAATAGAATGAAATGAAATAATTTATAATGTAATGGAATGTAAATGATTGTAATATTAGAAAATTATTATTTGGGAGATGGAAAGATTCATAATATAATATAGTGAAATGTTGCTTTGATGAAGGGTTTATAATGTAATACAATGTAAAGTTGTTTATATTTATCATTTTACATTACATCTTAAATCTCATAAATTAAAGTTTTTTATTTTTACTGTTTAGGAGGGAATAAGATGTAATATAAAGCTCTCATCTTCCATCCCATTCTATTTCATTCAATTATAAGACCTTATCTCAAACGATGAAACAATATTACTATTAGATATATGATATATATCTAGTTATTTTAGTTTTGATATTTTACTTATTAATTGGACATATAAGATATTAATTGGATTTGGATTCAAATAGACATAGTTGTTACACATATAGTTGAGAAAGAATCCTACACTAAATTGAAGTTTATTAAAGAATCCTACACTAAATTGAAGTTTATCATCTGACAAATTGTGGCATATCACGTTTGTAATTGACAAGAGGTACTGTTGGATTTTGTGGATAGGCAACAACGGGTTTGCGTGTAGTATTGAGGTTTTTGATGGTGTGTATCTTGGGTAACTCAATTGACTGCAAGGGTTGGTCTCCTTGATGTGGTGTCAACTGCGTTTTTCTATGGAAAATAGTTGAAGTTTTTTGTGGTTTTTAGGTTTATGGTGATACACGGTTGATTTATTTTTGGTTGAAATATGTGTGTCTTGTGCCATATGGAGTGATTGGAAGTTCTTGGTAAGCTTGCATGTGAAATATTGGGTGTTGTGAATGAAGGTTTTAAAGTCTTGAATTTTTATTGCAACGTGTGGTGAGTGGATATCGTGCCAACGAGGAATTTTTAATAGTAAAGGTTAGCGAGTTCAAACGGGACAAATAACGAAAATAAAGAGGGGGGTTTTGGTCACGGCAATTTCAGAAAATTAAGAGAGAAATCACAAATCGAAAGCAATAATTAAATCTGAAAAATCAATGAGAAAATACCTTGGTTTCAAGTCACTGATGTTATCATGCTATTATGGTTCCTCGATATAAAATTGTAATCATTAACAAACATTCATTGGGGAAGTTTTCTTTTAAATGTAATGACTAGAACATGTATCCTAGCATTCTTATTAAACAACAATCTAGATACGATCGTATATGTAATTGAATAATAACATTAAGAATCAAGAACCAATGAGTAAGCGAAATACATGTACGACATGCAATCAATCAGGTGAATATCTCCTTAGAATTTCTGACTTTAACGTAGAGCAGTTAATCCTAATTGCTACTTATGATTATTGAAACTGAACATCATATTCCGGTAATCTAGCGATTGAACCAAGTAATCTCTAGTTGCGCACCTAAAAACCAACGAATTCAATTAGTAAGAATAGATCTGAAGATATCCAATGTTTATTAACAACATAAGAAGTATCCGAAACATCTCACCATAATAACATATAGCATGGATCCCTTCAACCAAGACAAAAGATTTAGCTACTCATAATCAAATTGAAAACAAAAGAAATAACAAGCTAATAAGTCTCCATCCCTGGTCCTTTAATGAAAAATACGAAAACACCAATTGAAAATATGTAGAAAACGTAAAGAATAGAAACTAGAAAGTGCAGCAACCCAAAATTACTGAAACCTATTCTAAAACCTAGTCTAAAGCTTGCGTCAATCACCAACTCTCCCCCTATTATGCTTATCTCTTCGTTATCTTCTCTTGATTCTGTCCAGATAAGGTACTCTTCTATTTTCGGTAGGTAACTCCCTTGAAAAATGGCAAGATAATCTTTAAAGATTGTATTTTGTTTGAAATAGACTTCTGGAATTTTATCTGCAGAATTATTTCATCCTTAGGCGTGCCCACGTTTAGTCACTGAATTTCTATCAAATTGGGGATTTCGGATTTCCTTCCTTCTTTTGCATCTTTTTGATCCTATTTTGTCCCTAAGGTGTTGAAAACCATCTATAAACAATTATAAGATAATTTTATTAATTTCAGATAATAATTTCAACACATTAACGATAATTGTTGAGACCCGATTTTGGAAACCGAACCCCAACCGAAAAACAAAACAGAAAACGGAAACGAAAAGCGAAACACAAGGACGGATCCTAAACCTAAAAGTGGGCCAACACAAATGCGAAACATAAATCGGAAACAAAAAAACGAAAGAATCGAATGCAAATCGAATTCAAATCGAGCTGAAACAAATTTCTGACATCCGAAAGCTTATATTTTGAAACAAATTAGCGTTGGAAACCTTAAGACTATCGGTCTAAACTAATCCAAATCCGTGTACATTTTTTTTCTTTAATCATTCTCACACAAAGCACATTCTCATACAAAGCACTTCAATTCCTCATTTGGAAATTCATCCTCAACCAATATCTCAAATTTATTTGATTCTTTATATTCAAATC
>JANZLX010000007.1:24968692-24983962 GCA_025531955.1 Erythroxylum orinocense | reverse complement strand
GTAATAATCTGCGGAGCTTTACTCGGGGTTATCGAATAATTACGAATGGATTGGTTGATATGTGTTGTTCACTGTCTACTATAACTTTGTTCATAAGCATGAACGAAATTTATATTTTTGAGTCTATGATCGAATTACAGTATCAAACGGGAGAGTACCTTGGCTAGGCTTGTCTTCATATTATTTTCAATCTTTATTTTTAATTTCTTCTTGCGTGATTTCGTGTTCTAAAATCAATCATTCCTAAATCAATTATTTTTATTTATTTTTATTTTTATTTTATTTTTGATTTCGTATAAATAAATAATTACTACACTGGTCTCTATGGTTCGACCCTATTCACCACTTTACTCGCTTAAGTGTTCTAGAGTAGGAATTTATTTTTGTTGGTTTGACACGCCATCAAAGGCTCCTGAACCACCAAGGAAAAAAGTGTAGAATCAGGAAAAGAATCAACAGTAAGATTAGAAGAGTCAACTCCTTCAATGCCTTCAAGTAACTAACTAAGATGGTCAACCACATGATTCTCTACTCCAGCTCTGTCTCTGATTTCAATATCAAACTCCTGCAGCAACAAAGCCCATCGTAGTAGTCTTGGTTTAGACTGGGGCTTCTTGAACAAATACTGCACCGTTGCATGATCTGTAAAAATAACCACTTGAGAGTTTACCAGATATTGTCTAAACTTATCTAAAGCAAAGATTATAGCAAAAAGTTCCTTCTCGATAGTGGTATAGTTCACTTGAGCAAAGTCAAGTGTCTTAGAGATATAAGCTATTACTCTAGATCGCTTTTCCTCCCTCTGACCAAGTGTAACACCAACTGCAAAAATAGAAGCATCATAAGACAGTCCAAAGGGCTAATCCCAATTAGGTGCAGTCAAAATAGGAGGTGAAACAAGCAAGGATTTCAAAGTGTCGAAGGCATGTCTACATTTACCATCAAAGTGAAAATCAATATGTTTTTTCAACAATGTAGAAAGGGGTAAAGCAATTGTACTAAAATATTTTACAAAGCATCGATAAAACATCGCATGCCCTAAAAAAGACCTCAAATCTTTTAGATAAGTAAGATAAGGAAGTGAAGAAATGATTTCAATCTTGTTTCTATCAACCTCAATCCCCTTTTGGGAGATGAGATAACCTAACACTATGCCACTATCTACCATAGACATTTCTCATAATGCAAAACCAATCTTTTTTTAATACATCTACCAAGAACACGCTCAAGACTAAACAAGCAATCATCAAAGATATCACCATAAACGGTAAAGTCATCTATAAAAACCTCCATATTTCGCCCTAATAAATCACAAAAAATCACCATCATACACCTTTGAAAGGTGTCTGGAGCGTTACACAACCCAAATGACACCTTTCGATAAGCCTAGGTACTAAAAGGACATGTAAAAGCAGTCTTATCTTGGTCTGTAGGTGCAATTGGTACTTGGAAGTAACCTGAAAATCCATCCAAGAAATAATAGTGAGATTTCCTATATATTCTTTCCAACATTTGATGAATCAAAAGGTAATGGAAAATGATCTTTCCTAGTTGCTTCGTTCAACATCCTATAATCTATGCATATTCTCCAAGTATTTTGAACTCTTGATGGAATAAGTTCATCACTCTCATTTCTCACTACTGTGATACCGCTCTTTCTCGATACTACCTGTACTGAGCTCACCTACTCACTGTCTGATATGACATATATGATCCCTACACTCAATAACTTAGATACCTCCTTCTTAAACACATTATGAATAAAAGATTCGATCTCCTTGGTGATGTTTAACTGGCTTGGACCCGTCAGCAAAAAGGATCTTGTGTGTGCAAACCAAGGTATCAATTCCTGGTATGTCGCATTAAGACCAACCTATAGCCCTCCTATATCTTTTCAACACAAAAACTAATCTCTCTTCTTCAGAACTACTCAGAGAACTGGAAATAATAACAGGCAATTTGCAATCATCAACAAGAAAGACATATTTCAAGTCAGGGGGAAGGGGTTTCAATTCTAAATCGGGGAGTTGCACAATAGAAGAAACCAGCTTTGGTATATCAAATGCATTCAGTGTGAGTGGTGTATCCATATGGCTTTAGGAAGAGGATATAAGCTCAGTGCAACATATTGTCCTCTACTTCCTGAATCAGTGCCACCACCAGTCGAGCCCATGCACATCAGTCTCATGCAAATATTCCACATCATTATCATGCATTCAATCAAACTAATACCCAAGTAAGAACAATCTTCATAACCATGGCTCATAGCTTTTGAAAGATAAATTGCACTTCTTGAACCCCAATTCCCATAGTAATAAGGCCCTTCTTTATGTTAATTATGGTCTTAGCAGTTAAAGGGAATGAGCTACCTAGAATAAAATTACTCTTATAAGGAAGCTTATTAGTCATATCCAGGACATAAAATTCAACTAGGAAAACAAGACCTTTTACTTTCACAAGGATATGAATTGCACAAGGATATCCTCTAGAATGCCTTTAGGGTATCTCACTGTCCTATCAGCTAGACCAAGCACTACACTAGTGTCTTTCAAAACTTCAATACCCAAGGTCTTATAAACAGAGGTCGACATGACATTAATTGCTCTACCTAAGTCAAGTAAGGCATAAGAAACAACAGTTCTATTTATGGTATAGGGGATAGTGTAAGAACCCGGGTCTTTGCATTTAATGGGCAACTGTGCTTAAATAAGGCACAAACACTCAACCCAATTGGATTCTCTCACTATGCCTATACTTATCTTATTTGTACATAGGTCTTTCAAGAATTTAGCTCACTTTGGCATCTTTTTAATCAATTCAAGCAATGGCACATTCACCTCAAGTTTGTTAAACATTTCAAACAATTCATCATTGTCTTTCTTATCAACAATCTTTTTACTAATCAAGTAAGAATTTGGGAAATGCAAGTCACGAATGTTTACCTCATCTCCTTTGGAGTCGGATGGTGATCCTTCCTTTATTGGTCTCTTTATGATAGTTGTTGCCTCTTCATCGTTTTACACCACTGGTTGTTTTTAAGACTTCTCCATAATCTTCTTTTTTTGTAGGCTTTCAGATTGAATTGAAGCTTTCTTCTCAGCTTGGGAGGTTTCTTGAGTAGTGTTAGCAGGAGGAGACTCAACTTCCATTTCCTCATCAACCGATTCTTCATCCTCTTCATTCTCTTTGAATTTCACTTTCTTAACACCAATTTTCTTGCCACTTCTCAGTGTGATTGCATTCAAAGATTTTGGATTTATCACTATGTTGGAGGGTATAGAACCACTACTTTTTGCTTGTTGTTCACTCAAGTTGTTGGATATTTGAGTAACAAAAGTGTTTAAGTTCTCATTTTTAGTCTCTATTTGCTGCAACTTAGAGAACACATTTTGTAGACATGAGTCCATCTTATTACCCATAGCATTTAACTTATCAGTAGTTTGTTCTTCTCGTGATCTAACCTTGAATTAATCCCGGCAATGTCCTTCAAGATCATAGCAAATTCATCACCTTTAGAAAAAGAAGACGACGTAATTTGATTAGACACCATTTGAATGGAAGAATTTCCTTCAATGTTTCTTTGATCCCCACCCCATCTAAAGTTAGGGTGATATCTCCAACCCGGATTAAAGGTATCGAAGTAGGAATCTCTTTTTTGATATTAGCCATTCCTATTTTGGTAGAGGGTAGAAACTTCTTCATATCTAGCACAATTGGAGGCATGCATCATGGACCCACAATACTCACAACTGGCTACTATAACTTAAGAATGACTCACGGAATTAACTTGCTTGGCCTCCACATTATTCTCCAAAAGATTGAGTCTTTTCTCCACTCGATTTCCCAAAGCAACAATTTCAACAAGAATATCTTAGGAAGAAGTCGAAGAGGTATTGTACACCCTCTTTGTGTCTCCAAATTGAGGGTCAGTGGTTGCCATTTTTTGAAGTAGGTCCCATACAGCATTGGGACTCAATTCTCTGAGCAAACCATTTACTGCGGCATGAATTGAGGGCTTATGATGTGGAAGGAGTCCTTCATAGAAAGAGTTCACCAGATCATTCTTTGAAATGTTGTGGTGTGGACAATGGGCTAGAAGTGTGATGAACTTTGCCTAATATTCATGCATGGATTCATTATCTCGTTGCACAACACTAGTTATCTCCTTTTTTAGCCTTGAAGTCTTAGAAGCGGAAAATATTCATCTAAAAATGCTCCTTTCAATTGATCCCAGGTCAATGTGGTGAAATGTTGAGGTAGTATATAAAGCCACTCCTTGGCTTTTCCTTCTGAAGTGAAGTGGAATGCTCTCCTTAATACATGTTCAAGATTTTCCATGGGTGGTTTCGTGGAAGAACACACCATGTGCATAGTTTTCAAATGCCTATGTAGGTCATCACCTACAAAGCCATGGAATCTAGGTAAGGAAGAAATTAATGCTCTTTTAATTTCAAAGTTCACATCATCAGTATAAAAGCCATAAGGGTCATCATCAACATTGGAATTATTAATCTCCCTCATGATTCTATTATCCTCACCATTATTCCCTAGGTTGTTCTCACTATATCCGTTGTTCCCATTAGGCCCAACATGTATTTTATTATCATTATCACCATCCATGGTATTTTGCTCTAATTCAAAATCACTAGCAGACAAATGTTCACTAGAGGTAGCTCTCTCACTAGGTTCTTATTCACTAGATGAAAAATTTGCCCTTGTGAAATATACTCCTCCTAAAAAAAACTTGACTTGCCCTCTCTCTTCTAATCTTTTTCACTAACCTCTCAAGTTCAAGATTTAAAGGATTCAGATGTAAAGCCCTATCACTCCTAGGTATAAACAGTAACAAAAAGAACAAGGTGCAAAACTGACTTACTTAACAAGATTCAAGTAAAAAAAAAAGGAAGAATCTGATGAGTGCAAGAGTGTGTGTGTATGAGTGTAAAAGTATGGATGACGATACACTTTATAGTGTATGAAAGTGTGAAACCATGTAATCTGCACAAGTAATCAAAGAATGTCAAAAATTAAGAGCAACCCAAAACTTTTATCTAGCCAAGAAAATGCAAAATGGCAATGGAAATGGACTATGCAATACTAATGCAAGTATGAGGCTCAACTCAAAAATCCTAGTCAAACGTTACTTGACACTTAGTTACTAGGAACCAATTTCTTGGTTCCCCGGTAACGACACCATTTGAAATAACCTATGATCTGATGACGCCTTGGGGTTACTTCAAAATTGAACCAAGGATTGCATATAGTGAAACCTCGAGTCATTCTCTTTGAGGAACCAAAAATATGAAATTAATTTCCTAAGTAACTACATGCAATGCAACCTAAACTATAGAATGGGGTGTGATTTGATCAATTACCAATAAAATTGCAACGAATTAGAATAAATGTAAAGGACTTGTTTTCGGTACTTTAAATTTAAAATGAGTGATACAAAATGGTAGTGAGTGAATATAATAAGAAGAAAAATACAAGTAATTAACAATGATAAGCACAACCCTCCAATTCAATAGCGCAGGCATTCATCACTTAAACAGATATTGGAGTTAAATCAAATGAACCAAGGTTATAATCGAGCTTTTAATCCAACAACCGAGCCACCTCGAATTGTTACAAAAATATTTTCCAAAATTCCAATCTACTAACTGTCTCCGAAATAGTAAAATAGAACTGAGGATACTAAAAACGATGCTCAATTTTTACTCAATAATTAAGGAAACAGAATTAATACTAGCAACCAATATAACAATCCAATCATTCAAGCCACCTTTAATAATCACCAAACATTCACTAAATCTCAATATCAAATCTTAATCCAAAATAAAGTAATGAAATTGAACCAAAATCAGCACAATATCAGTTGCCAACTAATAACCCAGCCACAGAAATTTTCCAATTCGAAGAAATAATCCATATATAACTCCAAATAATTAAATAATTATCCTAAGACCTAGGAATCACTAAATAATTAAATGGGTAGAAAATAAATGCAGCATTAAACTCCCCTATGAAAATCCAAACTCCTGCCATTGCCATTGAATAAGAGGATTATGAGGAACTAGCCACAAAAAACCATAGAAGACGCTAGATACATTGAGCTACGGTGGTCAGTCATGGAAGGCGGAAGATGAGGGTTCGGATTTTGGGAGTTGAGGATCGAATATGGAACCTAGATGGAGGACGTTGCCTAGACTACGCGCGCCTCCTCTCTTCACGTTCCCAGACTAAGCCCACGCACACAACATGCACTCCCTTAATAACCATGCTCCAAACCCATGCAGAGACAACCTCTCCATACCCACGCTGAAACCACGCAATAGTGACCCATGCAGAAAACCCATACTGCCTCTACCACTGATTGAACCTAAGTTTCTTATTTAAATTGGTGTCATTTTCATAGTTTTTACTACACTTCTTGGCTCTTATTTTTAGATTTTATGCTTAATTGGACTCTTGAGTGCTTGCCTTTATTTTATGTAGTTTGCGAGTAAAATTGTCACAAATAATTAGCAATTGCACTAAATTATTTTTCTAAGAACAATTGATATTGCAAACTACCATTTGTTTATTGTAGGAGACTAAAGAAGTAGAGGCAAGGAGTGAAGGCTAAAAATGACTCGTTAACAAGTCAACGAGTCAAAAGGTTAACAGGAAAGTTCGCTGCGGCGACGTTGCGTAATTGATGTTTCGCCGCGGCGAATTATGAAGAATTCAGTGTGAAACCTTTCAGGAAAAGTTCGCCGCGGCGAAGAAACTAGAGACTTCCAAGAAAACCTTTAAGGAAAAGTTCCTGTCACCGTGGCGAACCTTCAAATACCTGAACTATTTTCGAACGTCTACCCACTGTGCAACCCGATCTATCAATCCGTTTTTGTAAAAACTACTTATTTTAGGTTAAGTTGGGGAGAGAGACGACACATCTGGAGGACACTCACTCTCTCTATCATCCGAACATCTCCTCTCATCCACACCATTTTTCTGCTCCTTTCACTGTCGACTGCTACCATGGATGCTTCCAGTTGGTTCTCTGTTGTGAAGTCTCCTAGAGTTATGCGTGGCTAGGCACTTCTCTCCTCTTGAAGATGTAGCAATGGCTTGAATTCAATGGGCTTCAAAAGGGAGTGACTTAATCTATGTTTAGCTATAATTTATGAATTCCTAGGTTTATGATTTGTAATTTATAGTTGAACATTCTTGATTAGAGTTTAATCAAGTGTTGGATACTCATTGTGTTGTTGGGATTTATTGATATTGAACTTTGAGCTTAAATATATGAAATTTCATATATGTTTATTTGTGATCTTGTTGAATATCTTTTATCTTGCATAGTTGTGTTTGATATTGTGTTGATTTGAGATCCCAAGTAACTTGTTGCATTGATTTCCCACTACACACACTAAGGGCGTTTAACAGAGTCTTAAGAAGTGGAGTTCATTGATTAAGACCTTAGATTTAAAGAGTTCTTTAAAGTTTATCATTTGAAGCTTATTGATTTTTACTCCCACCAAAATTTATTTCGAACTATGATAGCCAGAGCTCATTTTCAAAAGGATTCTATTACATTTGATCATTGTTTTTTTTACCTTTCAAATTTCTATTCCCAAAATCCAAAAACAATTTTGACACATTTTTCTTATAGTTCCTTTTTAATTTGGTAAAGATTCGACAAACCCCTTTCGTTCTTACCAACTTAGTTTGTATTTCATGACATATAGGCTAGCTTAGGTCCATTCGTTAGGTTCTGATTAAGTGAGACGATTCGAAGTTGCATTCTATATTACAATCCTTAGAATTAAGTTTTTGATTTGACCTCTAAGGGTAAGAACAAAGGCTTCGACTCAACCACCAGCCCAGATCACACACGCATACCACCCACGCAAAACCACCTAGCCACCGCACTGTAGCTGATGTGACTAATTAATTCATCCTTCTTAGTCCACGCACAAATCAGCACCACGCCTCATACGCAGACCACGCACGACCCCCAGACCCACAAGCCTCCAGACCCGCACATTCGCCACCTTCTACCATTTTTCCCTCCACGTTGTCGTTTTGCTTCTTCTGTTTTCCAACTATTTTAATGCCTTAGATTACTACTCCTTAATCTTTTAGAGCTCTAATTTCTCCAAGTACCCTACAATAACAATTACAAATAAAGTAGCATCAATTGTTCAAAATCAATTTATCATAGTTAAACCAAGATATGACAATTTTTGCCCCTATAAACACAAATTAAATGTAAGGCACAATAATTCGACTAATAATCAAATAAGGCCATAAAGACCAATTATAGTGACAACAACCCATCTAATTGATATGAAAATATATGTAAATAAATGAGTTTGTCAATACCACATTATGTGTGGCAAATTTGATCTAACTTGGCGAAGTTAATCTAATAAGTTCGAGTTGATTGGACTTAAGGTTCGACTCAAATTTAAGAAATCGGTCCAAAACTCATCTTGAATAATCGAACAGTTTGAATTATTTATTTAACAAACTTTTTATTAAATTAAGCTTTAGCTTCTTCAATGATTAAAAACTAATCTCTTTTTTCAAATTTTATTTCAATTTTTTAATATACTAATTTTAATAAAAAAACCTTGAAAAGGCCAACTTTTTTGTTTAGTTTTCAACTTTCTGTTTGATTTATTTTAATAATCTTATTATTAAAAATTGATCAGTTTATTAATTGGTCAATCAATTTTTGTAAGCTAATCAATTTTTATAAATTAAAAATAAACTAATTAATTTTCATTTAACAGACTCTCTTTTTAATTAAACATTAAATTAAGACAATCTCCTTCAATCTTATTTAAATTATTTAATTTTATTAAATTTTTTAATGATTTTATGATGGTCTAATATCGGTTGAATATTTTAAACCTTAAATATTTTATTTTATCGGTTTGTCTAATTTTTAAAATGATGATTTTATTAAAAAGAGAGTGATGTAAGACTTGTATCTTTAGTTTAAGTTAAAAAAATTTCCTTCAAACTTTCAACAGACAGGAACCAAGATTTTGAAATCGAAAGCTGGCTCAAAATCAAAATGCGTGTATTGACAATTGACTTAAGTAACTAATGTGTTGAACAAATTTGGAAAATGAACCGAATCCTGACAGGTATCTGAAGATCCTGCTCAGGTTTGCTACAAGTCATCTTTCCCAGTTAGGACCGGCGCTTGGAGAAACTGCAATCACTGAAAAGGCTTGCTTGCTTCCTTGCCATGCCGTACTTTTCCACGAGTTTCCAGGAAATGTTTTTCTTGGAAAGACTTTCCGGAAATTGTGTGTTTAAATTATCATTTGCATGATAAGGACAGCCAAAAAATTAGTCGACATTTCTCAACAATCTTGACTTGCTCTGGGAGAAAAGTTAGTTTGATCGGTGCTCTTCAAGTCTTGACAACTTAGATCCTTATCTATATTTTTAAAAACACTAAATATTAAAGCTGATTAACTAAATTTTACTTAATTAGATGATTTATTTAAAATGTGCAATTTGTAACTTCTTTATATTTGTATTTTCAAAATTTTATTTATTGCATATTCGTGTAAGACATTTATGGATCGAATTATTTTGTCATACCTGCATCTATAATAATGTTGTAAAGATTGATTCCCTCTCTTCTTCCTTTCCTTGATGTGTTTCTTCAATGGTTCAGATAATTTTTTATAAGTTTCTAAAACTTATTTATTTAAAATAAAGAGGGAAAGGGTCTTTGCGGGATCAGATCACCTGTTTCATTTTTACTATTCCAACTCTGTTCTAAGTCATCTTATTCACGCATTTATGTGGGACGTACATATATATGTAGATGAGATAAGTTTGAACAGTATTGAAATAGTAAAATTGGAACAACATATACCTCCCCGTCTTTGACCCATTTGAAATCGTTTTATTTAATACCCAATAACCATCATCTTGGATTCTTTTCACATGGGTTATTAAATATTCTAACAAGATAAAACCATTCTTACAACGGATGACCAATGAATTAAAACGGTTTGACTAGTTTAATAGTTAAAACTTTAAAACGGCTAATTTTTTTATTCAATTTATTTTAATAATCTTTGTTATATTTTCAATATGTTAAGACAACCATCTTCCATCGTATTTTAAATTATTTAAATTTATTTAATCTTTAATTAAATTTATGACAATCTAATATTAATTAAGCCTTTTAAACATTAAATTAATACCTTTAAATTAATAGTTAGACCACTCGGATGGATTGATGCTATACCTTACCATCTTTGTTTGGGCATATGTTTGTTCTAATGTATAGAAGACTTTCAGGTGCAGATAATTAATAACAGAACTGATTACAGTCAACAATTCCAACCAACTTTTGGCCATACACGAACTTACAAGTCAATGTATAAGTTGTGACTAGTGATTAATATTTAATACGGTCCTCTTAAGGCGTTGATAGTGAGAATCAAGAGGCGAGCAACCACAGAGCTGTCTAGTTCTTAAATCTTAACCACAACCGCAACATGTTGCCCATGATTAGGAAAATGATGGTTTTCGTAACGATTAAAAAATTAAACCAGTTTGATAGTTTAATAATAAAAATATTAAATTATTTAATATTTAAAATTTTAATTTGATTTATTTTAATAACTTTTGTTGTTAAAATTGATTAATTTATTAATCGTTAATTTCATAAATTAATAAGTTCTTATAAACTAAAATTAATTAATTGATTTTTATTTAAAAATATTTTTTTAATTAAACATCAAAATTTTTAATCATATTTTAAATTTTTTAATTTTAATTAATCTTTAATCGATTTTATGATAGTTTAATATCAGTTAAATCTTTTAATCTTTAATCCTCTTGTCTTACAGGTTTAACTTCCATTTTACTTTTTAAAACATCCATCCTCTGTGAAAATATCTTGAAAGTAAAAGGTTTGTCTATTTCTATGCATAATAAGCTAATGTGATAATATATCTATTCACTATTAACTCTAGTGTATTTTTCCAACTTAAAAGATTGAAATATGCCCTTAAGAAAAAAATGTATTTTTAATTCTAACATTTTTATAATCATCATAAAATTATAAATAATTTAATTTAATTTATAAAATTAATTTAATAATTATTACTAAATATAATTAAATTTAAAAATATTTTTAAAATATATAAATTTCAAATAAAATTTAAATATTTGATTTGAAAATTAAAAATATATAAAATAAATATTAGTTTATAAATAATAAATAATAAAATTATATTACTTATTTTAAAAATAAAATATTTTTATTAGTAATTTATTAAATAAATATTAAAAATTTTATTTTTATGTTTTATTTAATTTATAATTATTATTAGTAATAAAAATATTTATTTTTTTAAAACAAAATTAAAATTTTACAATAATTTAAAAAAATCAAGTAAATAAAGTAACTAATTAAAAAAACTTTAAAAAAAAAGAGGAGAAGGAGACTTGGGATGAAGGGATGGAGAGTTTAAATTTTTTTTTTAAAGTTTGCAAAAAGTTCCTCCTTTTTTTTTCAATTTCCAATACCAACCGGTATTATTTCGATATTTTGAATATTGGCCAGTACTAATCGGTATCATCTGAAACTGACCGGTATTTAAACTCTGTACAACCAACCCTCTATTTCGTACCAATTTTAGTCTGACACGGCACTGACCTGTACAAAACGGTATCCTAAATCTCGGTTCTAGGTATTACCCTATTATTTTATAAAAACAAAAATAAAATAAAGTAGCGGACATAAAAGTCTTCCATTGTAGCCAAATTCTTCCGAATGAGGACAATGCATAGGATGCTTTGTGTGTGTCTGTGTATATATGTGTGTATATAGGATGTTCTGTTTTATTTTTTATTTTTTTTAATATATCGCTAAGGGTAAAAGAAATAAACTTTACATATAGTTTAAAAAGTATTAGAAAAACCTTTGATCTTTGAAAATATCGAAACAAACTTTGTTTAGATTTTAATTTTTCAGAAAAATCTTTTCGCTTAGAGTTCAGTTAAAAATAATTATGAAATACATGCAATATAAATATTAAGCTTAGATTAATCAATACAAAGATTCAATTTAGTTTTTAAACTCAAATCAAACTAATAATTTATTATAATTATCTTAAATTATTAATTTAAATCAAATTTATTTAGTTTAGGTTGAGTTTAAAATTAAAAGATGAACTGAATTACCGTATTAATAACACTTTATTAATTCACCTGATATTCATAATAATTACTTTTAATCAAAATCTAACAAAAAGAGTTTTTTTTGCAAAATAAAAATTTTAAAAATAATTTTCGAAAAATTTAAAAGTTATGAAAGGCTATTTTTTGGTGCAAACTAAATAAATTAACAGGTGTATATAATAATTCTTAAATTAAACGATCCAATTAAATCACTTGACGAGCAAACTAAGTCATAGTTAATTGACTATCTTTCGTCTCTTAATTACAAGTTGATTGATCCACCATCATCTAACAAGTATCAACTCGGACCAGAAAGTTAGTGGTGTATGATGATCCACCTACTGGAAGTTGACAACTGAACCACTTAATTAACAAGCAGACCAAGTCTTGCACATTTATTATCAGAAAGAGCAGTAAACTCTGGTAGGCTAGGTTTGTGTATAAATATAACAAGCAACAGCTCCAGAGACATTGAGCTTTCGAACAGGAAACATGGCTTCTAATAGGGTTTTACGACTCTTGGGAGCACTCATCTTAACCCTCACGCTCCTTCTCGTCTCTGCAATGGCGTCCAGGGATCTTCACAGTGCTTGTAAGTATGTGTATCGATTTAGTTCTTTTCTATGTCTCTTAAACAAAGTATGTGTAACATTAGTTTTATCCTTGCAGACCAGAAAGGAAGAAAGTTGGTTGATCGCGGCTGGGATAACCCATGGCCATGCAACTATTGTTATGGGAGCCGTTCTCCAGGCAACGGTTAAACACGTATCGTATGCTGATCTTCAAATATGGAACCACCTACTATTATGAATAATAAAGGAGAATGAGAATGAGGGGCACTTAAGCTTGCACTGGAATTAGTTCGTACTGCTAGTGACAATATTGTAATAATCAAGCAAATAAGAGAACATACGCTTTGTGTTCGGAACATGTTTTGTTATTTTTAATATTTTAAAACTCAATCAAAAAGTTAAATCAGCAAAACAAAAGATTAAAAGTTTAATAGTTAATAGATTTTTATAAAATTAGTTAAAGATCGAATAAACTTAAAGAATTTTAAATATAATTAAAGAAGATTATAATTAAATTTAAAATTAATTAAAAAAGAAAACTGTTAAATAATAATTAATTAGTTTATTTTAGCTTATAAACGATTAGTTTATAAAAATTAGCAATTAATTAATAAACTGATTAATTTTTAATAACAAGGGTTTTTAAAATAAATTGAACCGAAAAGTTAAAAATTGAACTCAAAAGTTGGTTGATTCTAAGTTTTTACGATTGAATTGATCAAATTAATTTAATTTTTTAATCATAAGTTCCTTTTTGGTTTTAACTATATAATTCTACATCTATCAAAAGTAAAAATTAAGAAAATTTTACATATAAAAATTGAATTCATAGTCCAATCTATTAAAGCTTAGTATTTGAGATATAATGACAATATTACGAAAAAGCAGCTGTACCTAGTGAATATATGAAGCTAAAACTATTTTCTCCATCTTTTTTCACTTACTTGAAATACATGTGGCTTTTTAAATATCGTGTATAAGAAATAGTCTTTCCATTAATTAGAGATAAGACTGTGTATTAGACATTTTTAAATTTCACGTATTGATAAAATTTTTACCTAATTGTTATTCATAGTTATTTCGTGCTTGTAATACGATCGCAAAAGGCAAATTCTTCATTTTCTTTACTATTAGACAAAAAGCTCTCATATTGTTAAATTTTATAAGATTAAGCTCAAATAAATGAAGCACATACAATCCCAAATGAAGAACGCAAATTCTTCATTTTCTTTACCATTAGGCCAAAAAGCTTTCAAATTGTTAAATTTTATAAGATTAAGCTCAAATAAATTGAGCACATACAAGTCCAAATGAAGTTCTTCATTTGGGCTTGTATATGCTCAATTTGTTTGGGCGTAATCTTATAAAATTTAAGATGGTATTAGAGCAGGTTGTTTTTGGGTTAGTCGTCACCATCTCGATACAATAGATTTTGTTACGTGTTGGATCTTAAATTAGCACACACATGAGGAGGGAGTGTTGAAATATAAGTGAAGGTTTATCCCATATGAAAAGAATATATGACCTTAAATATGCATATAAGCCTGGAGAGTTACTCCTCCTATCACCAATTGGCTTTAAAATGAAATCTCATTTGGACTTGTGTGTGGTTAATTTATTTGAGACTAATCTAATAAAATTTAACACAAATAACGCTTACCTAATTTATTAAGAACGTGTTGGACGAACATGAATGAATTGATAGAATTGAGATTGATTTTACATTGCCAAGTTGCATGGTCACTGTCAACTTTAAAAGAATTGACTTAATAATTAAATTAATTTTAATATGTTATTCTTAAATTAAATTTAGCTAATTATAAGAAGATATCATTCTCTTTGATTCTTAAGTATGATAAAGACAAGCTTTAAGTCATAAAAATATATAAATCAATTGGGATGTGTCCAAATTGTCTAGATATCACCCTATTATCTTACAAAAATGAATAAAAAGGTGGACAAAAGTGAATTAAAACTGTAATATTATATTTTTAAGTGTGAATTAGATAAATTATTCTTATACATACATAATCACTTATTAAAGAGGTGTTTGTTTCCATTTTTATTTTTAATTTTCAGTTTTTATTTTCAAATTCAATAAAAAAGTGTTTATTTGAGTTTTTAGTTTTAGTTTCTTCCGAGTTTCAAAAATTATGAAAACCATAAAAATTAGTTTTTATTTCCTATTTCTTTTTTATAATCTGATTTATTATCATTTAATATATTATTTAATTATTTACATTTTAATAAAAATTATGAATAATTAATACAACATTATATATTTAATAAATTAAAATTAATTATCAATAAAATATGAATAATTTAATTTTATAATTAAATTAATATGTAATTAAATTTTAATAACTATTAATAAATATAATTAAATTTAAAATATATAAATATTCGAATAAAATTCAATTTAATAATTAAAATATATTTCAAATAAATATTAATTTATAAATAAAATTTCAATTTTTAAATTATTTGTTTT
>JANZLX010000007.1:24836776-24859707 GCA_025531955.1 Erythroxylum orinocense | reverse complement strand
CTTTTCTTTTATATATACATATATATATATTTCCTACTATTCATAAGCCTCAAAAACTTATTCCCTACTGCAACAACTTAGTTAAATTATTGATCAAACGGTTATACATACATTCGTTGAAACATCCTCAAATCCTGTCGTGAAATAAATATTATAAAACTTGTCAATATAAAAAGCAGACGTAGTGGAAGAACAAAAAGTCAAGAAAAACGGTTAGACATACCAGTTAGTTATGAACAAGTATTACGCAGGAGTAAATCTAGTTTATCTCGATCACATAGAAAAAAGGTCCATTGGTGTGGTGGTCAATCTCTTGGAAGATCACAACCAATTCATTGTAATAAACAAATACCGATCTTCCATTCTGCTTCATTGTAAATGACTTCTTATTGAGTTAGGAGATCACAGTTTCATCTCCAGAATCAACATACGAGCAAGAGCATCCTATATATCCTTTGTAGTAGGCAATCGAATAAACCGATGCATAAGGGTCAAACTCATGGCTTCAATAAGCCAACTACGAACTTTCTGGTTGTCAATGATCCAAATAGCCATTGTATGGTCTCCTTCGTTCGGTTTCTCTACAGCTCCAGCCAAATATCCAATTTTGTTACGTGCGGTGATTCGCATTTCCATGAGTTGGGACTGTAGGAGGTAGTTGGTTTCGTCAAGGATGATGGTGATGGGAAAAGGAGCACTATCATGATTCATGATGATGGGTTGAGGGTTACTATTGACTGTTTCGTTTGACATAGTGTGAGATTGACAAAGTTATGATGTAAGGTATTTCAGTACGAGATGGGTTTGGGATATGCCCTAATACCATGAAGACTTTTTTTTAAAGAAAGAGATCTTCTCTTCGTATAATTCATTCTTATAAGATCAGTATATGGTCGGGACGGTTAAATCAGGCCCAACTTCAAGCCCAGATTTTAACAGCTCAGTAGTAAGAGGTTATCTTCCATGCAAACGCTAAGACTTACGTGAAGACCTAAACCTAATGGCAATCTATAGCATATATAAGGTACTATTTTGCCATGATAGAGGTACGCGACATAAACCCTAGTTTCTTCTCTACTCCAGCCACAAAACTATTCTCGAAATATTGACTTGAGCGTCGGAAGGACCTTCCGGGAATCAACCCCCGGAGTGTCTTTATCTGTTTTGCAGGTACTCATCATCCAAAACTACTCAGGATAATGGATCAGAACAACGAAGTTCCTGTTCAGCGAAATCCGACTGAACCAGTACATATACATGAGTAATACAATAGAAGGGATCTACTGCTATCGTATCTTATCAGTTAGTTAATATCTGATCATATACAATAATAATTAGATAGCTCATATCTACTCCACATATCCCGCTAACAAAGACTCATCCCCTACTGGTATGATAGTTGAACTGAAACTTTAATTCATCTAAACAGAAGGAATTCCAAATGCATTTCATTTATAAAAAAGAGCTTATAATTACTAACTATTTTTATCGTTTCTATATATTATCTTATTCTTAGCCCATTTGTAGTTTTATAATAATCTGCAATTACAAAATTTGGAATTAATTTATGAATCTTCCATTTAGTCTCACTCGAGTGCAAAATACTGAAATAAAAAATTTGATGACTCAGAACTCGAAATTCAATCATACTTGAATTCGAGTCAAAACTCGAATCTTATTAAATTTAGTACGATATGTTAATTTTAGGTAATACTGATCCAAACTTGAACTAATTTACCATGACTGATTAGATTTAAAAAATTACTAATTTTAATTTTAATTTTAAGTCAAGTTAAAATTTAATACTTGGACTTAAATCTAAATTCAATTAAATCAATTTGGTCTAGTTTATTACTGATTGCTTAAGGTAAAGATAAAAAGACTATATTTGAACCAAATCAGATTAAAGGATAAGTATTTAAATATAAATGGTTAAATCCATTAATTTTTTTTTTGTAATTTAATCTTGTTGTTTTAATACTTATAATTTTGAATTTATTATTTATCGGTTATCATATTATTTAATTATCATATAGCATCTTTTATTATTTTGATTTATTACACAAAACGATGTAGTGTTAAAATTGTTAAGTTCAATATATAGGACTGTATATTTTGTACTTATGAACAAACAGAAATTTAACGAAAAATATATATATAATAACTAAATAATACTATAAAAATAAATGATAATTATCTGAAAATTGAAATAAAAATAAAATAAAAACTTATAATCAATTTTTATAAAAAAAATTTAATTAATTAATTTTTCTTTAACAACCTCTTTTTTAAATAAACTTTAAATTAAGGATAATATTTTTATCTATATAAGAGATTAATACTTTATTTGGGTGATTTTTTTTATTTAATTTCATAATAATCACTTTAATTTTCTATTTTATTAAAAAATACAAGTTGTTTAACAATATAACTCTTAGTTTTAATTATTAATTCTTAATTTTATATGCCAAATTAAAAATATATGGTGTCCCAAGCACAAAATAGAACAAGAACACTTGAAAATTCCATTCAAAATAAAGTAAAAATCACATATCCTATACCAATCGCCCCACCCTTTTGAAAATAAGAAGAAAAAAAAAGAAATTAAAAATAAAAAAAGTTAGTAGTAAAAATTGATGATATTAACACTCCCCATTAGGTTTTTCTTCAACATCACACTCGGCAGTGATCAGATTATCCCCACCGTTACTGCCAAAAATGGTTTCCGGCAACTTCCTCTTCGGCTTAGCTTCCTGTAGCATCAAAACCACGTCCCTCATCGACGGCCGCTCCGCCGGATTCCGACAAGTACATAACAAAGCAATCCTAAGCATTTGCATCATTTCCTCCCTCACCGACGGTATTGCAGCTCCCGCATTCTTGTCTAAAACATCATTTATACCATCCTTCGTCTTGATCTTAGACCTAATCCAATCCACAATGCTATTACCGTCTCCAAATTCCGAGTCAACCGATCTCTTACCGCTTAAAATCTCCATTAACACCACCCCGAAGCTATAAATATCACTCTTCTCGTCAACTTGTAGAGTGTAAGCATATTCTGCGAGAGAAATTCATAAACCAAATCAATCATACCATCAAAAGCACAATGAATAGAAGGACATTAAGAATCATTTCATGGAGGGTCCTGTCAGATTCAGAAACACTCTGTATTTTTAAACTTTCGTTATCGTCGTCACACTCAGTCCGAAGTCCCGAGAGATGAACATAATATTACTACAATGCCACTATAGGATTCACTTATCTTTGAAAGATGGTTAATTAGTCCTACCCCATATGCTTTATTAAAAGGAAAAGAAGGGTATAAAAGTGAAAAGAGGAAGATATTATCATTATGGGTTGGTATAATATAACTCAAATATTAATACCCGACCCGACAAAAGAGTTTTATCATCTTTTCAATGTCAAGTCTTTGACAGATTTGACACTGAAAGTGGACGTTTCAGTCCTCCAACAAAACGAATTATACTTAAAATTGAAAAAGAAGGAACTGTTGTTGACCTGGTGCGATGTAGCCGTAAGATCCGGCGATGACAGACATGGACTCATCACTCTGGATCAACTTAGCGACACCGAAATCGGCTACTCTGGCTTCCATCTCACCGTCCAATAGAATATTACTAGGCTTAAGATCACGGTGAACGATCACCGGGTCACAGTCGTGGTGGAGATAGCAAATCCCCTGAGCCACACCTAGGGCAATCTTGTACCTCGTAACCCAATCAGAGACTAAGTTCTCTCCCTTGTTTATCCCATGCAATAAATCGTCTAAGTTTCCGTTAGGCATGTACTCGTAGAGCAGCATCGTGCACTCCCTGTTGCTGCAGCACCCTAACAATCTCACTATGTTCCTGTGCCTCACGTTCCCCAACACGTCCACCTCTGCCAACACCCCTCTCCTCCGCCTGATGCTCTCCTTGTGCTTGCCCCACAGCTTCTTCACCGCTATGATCTCGCCACCTGGCATCTCTGCTTTGTACACCGTCCCTGTGGACCCCATCCCTAGGATCTTATCGCTCATTGACAAGCACTCCAACACATCATCAGCCGTAAAGTTTAACCGCTGAAAAGCTGTTATTTTCCACGGCCCGATCTCGCGGTGGTCGTTCATGAACCTCCGGTTATTGTTTGCGTGGAAACACCTTGTCCCGGCGACGAGCACGAAGAGTCCGATTCCGAACGCCGCCGCTATGATCCACACGATAGCCCCCGCCGTCTTCTTCGGCTGTTGTCGCCGGCGTACTTCTAACTCTCCAGCCTCTAATGTATCGGCGACGCATGGTTTGAAGAAGATGCCTCCGCACAGCCCCTCGTTTCCGGAGAACGACGATGGATGTAGGTTACGGAATATCGAACCGGTGTTTGGGATAGGACCGGTTAGGCGGTTGTAGGACACGTTGAAGGTCTCCAATGTGGTGCAGTTTTCGAAATTGGAGGGAATCGTTCCGGTGAGGAGGTTGTGGGAGAGGTCAACCGCGGTTATCGCCGGCAACGCTGATATCTCCCAGGGGATTATTCCGGTGAGCGAGTTGCTGCTTAAATTTAAGGATAGAAGCTTCTCGCAATGACCAATGTCCCAGGGGATTGTACTGTTGAGAGAGTTTCCTTGCAGTTCGATTCTGTACACACTGCTGCAACCGATAAAGTCGGGGACTTTCCCGACGATTTTGGACATACTGGCGGAGAATATCTGAAGATTCGGTGCATTCCAAATATTTGTTGGAAGAGCGCTGTGAAATGAGTTTCCTGAGATGTTGATGTACTGTAGCTCTGGTGCATTGCCGAGATCTAGAGGGATTGTGCCGGTTAAGTTGTTGTTGCTTATGTCCATGAATGTTAGATTCTTCAGGAGGCCGAAACCGCTTGGGATTGACTCGTTGAGTTGATTGTTTTGAATTCTAAACCTTGCCAGTGAGGTGCAGTTAGCGAGTGAAGGTGGAATTTTGTCGATGAAGTTGTTAGAGAAGAGTATGAGCTTGAAAAGCTTATTTCCTTGACAAAGATTTGGTGGGATTGGACCAGTAAGCGAGTTGGATGACACATCGAGCCATTGTAATTTTCCGTTGGAGCCCAGTTTTTGCGGGAGAATTCCGGTGAGCGAATTGTCCCACAGTGATAGTGTGTCCATGTTTGGAAGCTCACCAATTCCTTGTGGTATTTCTCCGGTTAATTCATTCTTCATCAGGCTCAATCTGGTAAGCTCTTTTAAAGAAGATAAACCTTCTGGAATAACGCCTGATAATCCATTATCTGACAAATCAAAAATCTTCAGAGCTTTTAAGTTTGCAAAACTTACTGGGATTTCGCCTGTTAAATTGTTCGAGAAAAGCAGTAAGTACTCCAGCTTTGTTAAGTTTCCAATTCCTTGAGGGAGCTCACCGGAGAGGCTGCAATTCGAGATGTCCATGTACTGAAGATTAGTTAACAATGCAAACTCCTCCGGTATTCTGCCTGAGAACATGATATTGTATCCAATCTCCATGTGCTCGAGCTGGCTTAAGAATCCTAATTGTGGTGGCAGTGGCCCTTGAAGTTGATTCCCAGCTAAGTTAAGAAACTTCAATCTCGGAAAAGTCCCATAGCTCGTCGGAATCTCTCCATCGAAGTAACTACCACCGAGGTTGAGCTGCTCCAAAAAGTGTAGAAAGATCAATTCTTTTGGTAGTGGTCCAGTGAAGCTGTTGCTGTATGCATTGAAGTGTCTCAGGAACTTGAGCTTGGAAATCCCAGGTGGGAAAGTTGAGTTGAAGACGTTATGGCTTATATCAAGTGTCCTAATGTCAGTTAGTTCAAAAATGGTTTGTGGAAATTGACCATCAAACGAATTTCTGCTCAAATTCAGGTGGAGTAAGCTCTTCAAGTATCGGATTTCCGCTGGAATAATACCTGAGAGATTTCGCTGGGAAAGATTAAGTGATGTGACTTGGCCTGTTTTGGGATTGCATTTGACACCAACCCATGAACACCAAATTGGCTCTTGTGAATCAGACTTGGAGTAGCTAGGAGTTAGGTCCCATTCCTGGAATGTGTCATTCGGATCTTTTAACGAGAACTTCAAAGAAAGGAGAGCACGAAGTTGTAGAGGCAAGGCTGTAGCAGAAAGCACTAACCATGGTCTATAGAAGAAAATGAATGCGAAGAGAAAGAAGAGAAAATGAGGTTTCATGGTTACCTAGGATATGGAGATTTTGGTTGAGAGATGAGCAAGGCTAAGAGAGGCAAATTTAAGGGAAGGCTGGTTTTGATGGGCAGAGATGATTATGCTTTTTTTGAGTGCTGAGCACTGAGAGTGTTTCATGATCAATGATTATTTGCTGGAGAAATGAGACACAGAGAGAAAGAAGAGAGGGAAAGAGTAACTACTACTGCCAAGAGTCTCATCTCTTGCTGTTTGGTGTGTTAATAAGCGCCTGTGTCACTCTACACTACACTACAGTGCCACCATCTTTCTCTTTACTGAGTATTTCTCCTTTGTCTGCTCTCCCACATACTTTTGGTTTTCTTGGTTTCTTTTCCCTTCTTTTTGTTTTTACTTTTCATCATTCCTTGTTTGCTTTATCAGATTTTTTAATTTTCTCTTTATAAATTTGGTGTGTAACAGTGTTTGTGTCTCACAGGATCCAAGAAAGTCATTTCAATTTCCCACCAATTTCTCAAGAAACAAACATATTTTTAAAGTGTTTCTCCAACATTCTCCACTGTGGAGTTTCCAGGTGAACCCTGACAGAGACTAGCCTCCTGGACCACCATCCCATACATACACTACCTTCTTCTCAGAACACGTATCTCCACAAACCACAAACAGTGATTTTCCTCCTTCCTTAGGCTTAATCATTGTTGAAAGTTGAAACACCCCTAATTGGGAAATTGTTTTCATCTCACCATTCTTCAAGATTTCAACTTTTGTAAAAGAAGAAAAAAGAGAAACCATTTTCATTTACTACCATTTCAAAGCACGCTCATCCTGAATAGGCCAATACAATTATAGCACCTTGATGCGAATAGTGGCTCGTCAGAACCCATAAGACCCATCTTTGTCTTGCTATTTCACGCTCTTTTTTCACCTTGGGATCATAAAGTTCTAGCCACTTGTCGTAGGTAACTACAGAGTATAATTCATTCATTCATAACATAGATGTACAGTACAGGACACTGCACAAGACTTATTATATTCTCCAACCAAGATCCTGTGTCATTAATGTCCAATTAATACAGCTTAATGTATACTATTATGATATTATCATATCTTGTGAGGCCATGCTTTCATTGCCTGGTTTGACTTTGTGAAAAGGATTGAACATGCTTATCATTTGCTTTGTTTGTTATTATCCTTTGTCCAAAGCATTCCTTAAGATAACGACAAAGTTGGCAGGACGTAATCATCTTCTTTTGTATCATCGGTATATTAACTTAGAAGTGAATCATCACAATACATCCGGCCAACATCTTTTCCCCAACTTTTACAATGATTCAATAGTACCGTACATATTTCTTATTTTTGCTTCAAATTTGGCTTATCCAACTTGATATGTTAAGTTGAAAGTTAGTTGGATTATGGTAAAACTTCATTTTTGCTTATTTCCTTTATACACGCAAGATCTTTGAACAAGCAAAATGCTTGTGTACCATCATTTGGGGTAGCTAAATACATTGGAACTATGATGGTTCCCAAGGCATTTGGTACTATTATGATTGTTAGTAGAAGAGCACATTCTTCTTGTACCTTGCAATTTAAGTTTCTAGTATCATTATGCACTTCATTATATCATCCATTATATGAATGATGCATTTTTAGTTTAGAATATAATGTTTTTGTATCCACTAAGTAAGCCAATGGGTCGGATCAAGCCGATAACATCCTAAAAACATACGGTTCGAACTCGGCTTGTATGTGATCAACAAGTTTAATATAATCCGAACAGATTAAAACAAAACAACTGGCTTCTTTTTCAAATGTTTTTCTACAATGTTACATCTAATTTTGCTATTAAATAAGTAAAAGGCTATTCCTATATTTTCTTTTTATTAAAAAAAAAAAGGAAGGGGGCAGAACATAACAGGAAAGGAAAGAAACAAAGTGTTTTGGGCAGTCCTAGGAAGAAATGTACTTTACATGGTGTGATACAATACTCGTCTCCCACGAGGGCATTATAGAAATTTCAATCAAAATAATCTTTTACTTTTTTCCTATTTTAAAATATTTTAAATTTTAAAATAAATTAAAAAAATGGAAGAGTGGAGCGAAAGTACCAAAACGTCCATGTTATGAACTAGTGTTTTAAAAACCGGACCGAACCGGTCGGTTGCACCGAAAAATCGGTAAACCAGAGCATGAAACGGTCCAGTTTAACCCGTATTTTTTGTAAGTGATTGACTCGTTCATTTGGCCGTCGGACCAGCAAAAACCGTTGAACCGGTGAAAGAAAGAACTGGCCGATCTATTTAAAATGCCTTGATTTTGATGATTTTAACTTGAATGAATATTACGATTAGGGATCTTTTTTTAATTTTTTTGATGAAATATGACTAGTGAGTTTTGTTAGCTTATTTTGTGTTGTATTTGGCGAATTTTTTTTTAAAATATATATTTTAAAGTTTAAACGTTTAAGTTTACAATTAGATAAATAAATAATTAAATAATATGTTTAAAATTTATCTTATATATATAATATATAAAATAAAAATTTATATATTTATTAATCACCAGTTCAACCACGGTTGAATTCCGATTAAACTATTAACTCTTGAATCAATTGCTTCTCTGGTTTAATCACCGGCCCAATTTTTAAAATATTGGTAAGAACACAAATTCACTTGTATCGTATGTATGATGTTATGTATAAATTGTCAAAAAGGAGGAGGTGGAGTGGGACACAGTGGGGAGCGATGAAGGTGTGGAACCCAAGAATTCAACTTTTTGTCTCCTTAATACCCTTCACTTGGACTTAGCAACAGTAGGCGGTCAATAATACCAATTATTTGAAAAAAGGAATAAAATTGTCTTTTGCTTTTATTTTAATAAATAATAATAACAATTTGAAAGTAACTTGGCACGTGCCTAGTCGTGCCTCCTCGCGTGCGAGATGCGCGTGACCCCACAATTAGAAACATGGATGATGATGATGATCATGACCATCAAAGAAGGAAGGAATGAAGGAGCATGATGAATGATGAGGGCGTGCCCCATCTCACGCGTGATTTTGTCCCAATTCCCGCTCTTAACGCTTCTTGCCTTTCTTTTTGACGGTTTTGCCCTTTCTCTTTTTTCTTTTTTTCTTCAATTTTAAAAATTTTAATAATAGTACTTATAATTAATTGATGGAAGTTCTTAATTCGAATGAACCAGTAACCTATCTTAAATGCAATTAAGAGAAAAGGAGTTGGTGTTCTTTTAATTTTATAAATTATAAAGAGTATTTTATTATTTTAGATTGATTTAAAAATACTTTATTGTAATTAAAATTTTATCATTAAGTTCATATCAAATTAACTAAAATAAAAATTATTATTAAAATTAGATTATGAAAAATTAATTAAAATAATTTATAAGACATAAATTTTAAGATTTCTTAGACATTTTTAAATTACTTTAAATTTTATATACAATTTATTTGATCATGTTTTTCAAAATATGTTTTTTCATTAAGTTCATATCAAAGCAACTATAATAAAAAATATTGTTAAAATCAAATTACAATTTTATTAAAATAATTTATGAAACATTTTAAATTAGTTTTAATTTTATCTTAAATGTCTATGATCATATTTTTTGAAAATGCAATAAAAAAGCATTGTTAATATAAATTTGAGAAATTTGATGTGTACTTTACAATAGTTATTGTCCCACCCTAACAAATGTCTTTGTGCCATATCCCTCTGTTGGAAAAAAAAAAATGAAGCTGCTTCTTCTGTAGGAATGTTAATGGACTAGCCTGATCCAGCCTGATTATAGGTTAAGGTAGCTTGGGATTCGACGGTTGTAATAGGTCAGCCTGTAGCCTGACCCGACCACGAGTTGATTAGCTCATGGCTCTACGGGCCACAAGCAAGCCGGGTTAACCTGACCCATCTTATAATTTTTTTCAAGAAAATAAAAAATGACGTCGTTTTTAAAGTAATCCTTAGGCTGACCACTTTTAGCCGGTGGCTAGCCCGTGATCTGGTCAACTCAGGCCAAAATTGAGTCGAACGGACCGGGTCAAAATTGTCATTACTATTCCACTAGACATGTCGTTTTTTAAGTAACGATCAGACCGATCACTTTTAGCCGGTGAACTATTCGTAATCTGATCAACTCGAGCCAAAATCGAGTCAGACAGGCCAGGTCAAAATTGTCATCCCAATTCTTCTAAACATGCAAATTTAGACATTTCCAAAACAATGTCAATGATTTTTGTGCCATTCTTAGATATCCCCTAAAATGCTTCCCTCTCAATAAACCACTTTTTGGGATTTTGATCTTCCAAGAAAAAAGGGAGGGGTTTGACAAAATCGATAATTATAAAAAAAGGAGTTTAGTCGCTTTCATTTTTAAACAATAGTGGTCCTAAAATGAATCTATACACATATTCAAAAGCAATTTAGACTTGTAACATCCTCGACTTGGACCACACTCTTTTATATAAATTTGATCCAACACAAAGTCATATTCGAATCCGATCAAATTTGACAAATTTTTAAAACCTGATTAATTATAATAAGTTACCAATCTACTTGGAAGCAGAAAAAGGAACATTGAACACTCATCATCCCACCTTGTAAGCTTGTGGAATGGATTTGATATAAAGTTTGAGAACCTCTCGAGATTTTCCTGATATACAATCGAGTTCGAGTAGGAAATTTAGTGCCTATGGATACTCCATTGTCATAAAGAAGTGTCAGATCTTATGAGGGTACATTACTAGCACCTAAAATCTATAAAATACTTAAATTTTTAAAGATAAAATGTAATCAATATTTTTTAAGTATATACTAAACAAAAATTTGAGTCTATGAACTTAACATAAAAATCATATATTAAGTAAATTATTTTATTAAAATTGAAAATTTTGAAATAAATTCAAATATTTCAATGTACAAACATAAAATTAAACTCGAACCACTTAAATTAATATTGTTTGAGTCAAATTTGTCGGAGAAATTTCATGATCGACGTTTAGGAAACCATCTAAGCTATGTCATTTTGAAATATTATCATTTTTTTTTAATTTTGCAAGTCAGAAATTTTGTTAGAGAGTCTGTAAGATTGTGTACTATTAGATCTCTCATAATTTTGTGTATGAACGAAATTCACAATGGATGTTGTTATTATTTTTGTTCTAATAATTGACTAGTTTGGGATGATTTTGTTTTTTATTTAATTGTTAATTTTAAAAATATAAATATTTCAAAAATAACCTTTTATTAATTAAAAATAAAATTACATATTCTTTTAACTTTTTATGCGGAATTCTTAGATTGTTGTCAATTTTCAAAGAAATCATTTGACTACAAAGCTCCTACTGTTCGTGAACAACGACATGTGAGACTGAGTAGGGTTAATCTATAACCCTACAGCAGATAAGTGACTACACTTACTTCTACGTTTGGATGTTCGTGTTTCGACTTTCGAGTTTTAATGCTTCCAAGTGTTGCAGTCTCGACCTGTGTGTACGAAAGTGTTAAGTGACAAACAATCACAAGTTGTATAGATTTGAAGCCACATATTTTCCAAGGCCTACCCAGAAACTCTTGTTCTATTATTTAGCTAGTCACTGTGTTCCTTTAGCTTATTCTCAGGAGATGTGTCCAACAATATAGCAGAAAACGAACCAATTTGTAAGCTGACAAAAGTTGAAAGCATGTTTGACGAGTAGGAGGACAGAGTGATCAAAGATGATGTAATAGAAAGGTAGTGAGAGCAAAGATGAGGGTTCCACATGAGAATGATGAAGGAATTGACCAAAACCCTAAAAGACCATGGACAAAAATTTTCTATAAAAAATTAGAAATGGAAAAACTTAAAGTGTATTTCAAGATTTTATGGAATAATCTTGAGTAATTCAATAGAGAATAAGATCTTTTGTTTCGATTATGGTGTTCTTATCATGTTCCATTAAATCTTATCTACACATTTATATGGAGCCAACATAAATATATGAATAAAATTTAACGAAACAGAATAGAGTAACTGAAACAAAGCATTTGATGTGATTCTAACGGTCCTTAAATTTGGATCTCTTAACTTTTAAAGGTTCTAAAAAAAGAATACGAGATCTTCTGTCTAATATTATGGTGTCTTATTTTGTTTCATAAATTTCAGTCATTTATTTATGTAAGTCCTGTATTTATTTATATAAGATCTACATAAAATTTATATAAATAAATGATTGAAATTTATGAGACAGAATATGAGGATCCTTAAAAAGAGACTGACTTCACATGTTAGGAAGGCAACATTGACCCACAGTTCAGCTTATCGTTTTTACAAGAAATAGTGTGATGGACACCACACAACAGTCCTCAGTGTTTGACTTCACAGTTACACTTACTGTTCCTCATGACTAATGGCTATGCACCTCTTTTATTATTATTAATTTTCTTCAGTTCCCATTATAGCATATATTATCTCATGATGGTTAGTGTTAGTGGAGAACAGAATTATTAGGGTTTGAAGGTGAGTGAAATGACCATGTGAGTGACCTCTTCTAAGTCAAAGACTAAACATAGACTTAAACACATCAACTACTTCAGTCTATGATATATTATGATCCTAAGATGCTCTTTTAACGGATGTCATGCTAGGGAAAGTTTTTCAATTCTTGGCTTTAGTTTATATATATTTCAAGTTTCATTCCAACCATTATGGGTTTGACCTAATATTAGGGAGATAGAGCATATTTTCATTTATAATTTTTCTAATAATTGCATGAATTGTTATATATTTTTTCAATGTTTTCAAAACTGTGCTGAAAGTAAGTTAATAAAATAGCAGGTTTAAAGTTTAAAAGTTTAACTGTTATTAGATAATCATAAAATTGGTTAAAATTTGAATAAAATTGAAGAATTTAAAAAATGACTAAAAAATATTATCTTTAATTTAAAAAATGATGGAAAAAGATTATTCTTATTCATTGAAAAATTTAAGGCTTAATTAAAAAGGCTATAAAATAAAAACTAATTGATTTATTTTAGTTTATAAAAGCTGATTAGTTTAGGAAAATTAATTGATTAATTGATAAACTGATCAATTTTTAACAACAAAAGTTATTAAACTAAATCAAACCAAAAAATTAAAAATCAAATTAAAAACTTGGCCGATTCAAGATTTTTATTATTAAATCGGTTGAGTTTGTTCAGTTTTTAAAACATTATATTTTTTATAAAGAAAAGGAAGTTATCTATTTATAGATTACTTACATAAAACTATACTTTCCTCTCAGATTTATTAAAGTTTCCAAAATTGTTGCCTCTAATTTTTTATATTTGTCTTATGATTTATGTTGCTTAACCTTTTTTTTTCCAAATAATGAGTTTGTGTTAATTTCTACTTATTTTCAACTAATATATTATCCCATGTTTATCAACTAAAAAAATTTGTTTTATAAAATCTTGAAATAAAATCCTATAGGTTTTTTTAGATTGAAAATATGATATAATTCTAATAAAGAAAATAATAAAAAATAGTGAATTAAGTTCAATTAAACCTCTTTATTGAATTTCTATACGTTAGAAAAGAATTATTTATATGGTTTTATTAACTTGTAACAATTAAGATGAATTTGTTTTTCATACGTGAAGTGACTAATAGTATATGGGAAGCTATCAAAATACACTGCACATGGCCCTCTCGAGAAATTACACTCTCTCGTGTTATTTATCGGCTCTCTTCTCAAAGAAATGAGATCAAATTACCTATTTTACTTTTACTATTCCTATCTTATTTTAACTTATCTCATCTACATATTTATGTATAATTTCTTGAAATAAATAAACAACGATCTTACGTACTCATCATCAAATAGCTCCAATCGACTCTACTCCTAAATTGAAATAACTATACGGTAACTTCACTTATTGACAAAGATAAAAAGCTGCATAGGCTAATTGGAGAGTCACTTTGTTTGAGCATGATGAACACTTAGAAAAAATTAACAAGTCCTTTTTGGTGATTAGGAAAAGTAAAGAGGATAATTAAGAGGTGCATGTGATCTAAGAGACTAATCACTCACACATTTGAAAGGATTTAAGCAAAAGAATAACAAAAAGCTTTGTTTCCACAAAGGGTCCCATAATCATCATTAAATCTCATACTCTCTCATTTGTTACTACCTAAAAAAAGAGATGCTTTGATAAGAAGACATAAGATAGAGAGACAAAGAAAGCTTGCACCACCGCTTACTTTGAGAAACTTAATTGGATATAAAATAGGGTTAATTACTAAAAAAATTCAAAATTTTCTTAATTTTACAATATTAGTCCTAACTTTTTTAAAAATGACACTAAAATATTTTAATTTTTAATTTTTCATGAAAATAATCCAATGTTAAAATTTTCGTTAATGTGGATAACATGACACATCACGTTTTATAATTATTTTTATATTTTTAGTTTATTAAATAATAAAACTCATACATGACACACATATGTAACAATTATTTTAAAAAATTGTTAATTTAACATAGCTCGTCATGTCGATTATATTAATGGAGAATTTAACGTCAAATTATTTTTATTAAAAACTAAAAATTAGAATATTTTATTGTCACGTTTAAAATTCAAGTTATCATTACAAAATTGAGTAAATTTTAAGATTTTTTTACAATTAACCCTAAAAAATATATAGAAAAGTAAAAATCTCAAACAATTTAGACCTTCCAATTCCAAACCAAAAGCAATAAATAACAAAAAAATTTTATGATGGTGATGGCAAAAATGGGTGTAGATTAAGGAATCAAATCACCTGTTTCACTTATCCTATTCCTATTCTATGTCATTCTATCTTGTTCGTATGTTTTTTGAATCCCACATAAATATGTGGATAAGATAAAATGAAACAGAGTAAGTTTCCGCAGATTAATGTCGCATAAAGAGCTCATGTAAACTTTAATATGCTTATATCAAACTTTCATATTCAAGAGCATGACATTGAAGCTTTCTACGAACAAAAAGACCTGGATCTCCGGTACAGATTGATTTGAACTCATCACTTATCTCTAATTTATTCGAAATACGTAATTTATAAATTATTATATATATCTGTTAATTTATTAAATGTGTAATAATTTAAAGGGTATTATAAGATTTAATCGTGAGAGATGAGAATTATTAGAACAGCAAGTTGGTAAAATATGCAAAAAATGCAAGACATATATTAAATCGTTGGAGTAACGGTAAAGTTGCTCTTTTGTGACTATAAGATTATATGATCAAGCTATGAAAACAATCTAAAAGAAGACTGCATACATTATAACTTTTTCTAAGCTTCCGTAAAGCAGAGAGCCTTGTGCATCGTATATGTTGACTTTTATTTTCATTTTTTAACATATCATTCCTAATTTTTTTGAGATAATTTTTTTATGCCATAGAACTCAAAATCATTCTTATTTAAGTTGCACATTAATAAATTTTTAATATATGAAATAATGTACAAATCACACAAATTAAATAAATTTGATGACAACTTTACTGGCCTATGGCTATTCCTGCATTTTGAAGCAAGAAAGGCTTGGCTTGACTAACCAACCTAATCCACTAGGAATCCAAACCCTGCAAGTGTATCTCCACTACGAATCCTACCTCTTAAGCAAAGCTCAAACAAAACCATCATTTCGTTTTAGAAGATGGAAGCCAACTTTATGTTCGTGTGTTTGTTGTTGAATACTTTTGTCTAAACTTCAATGATAATACTCTAGTCTACATCTTAATCATAAGCTCCGAGTAATGTTTCCTTGCCTTTTCCTTTACCAGGCTTTCAAATTCCATGTAGTTTGTCTTCTCCTTCCTCTACCTTACTTTGCCAAGCTTTCAAAGCTTATAATTACCAGGTGACCCTCTTTGAGTAACACTGGAGTACAACCCACACACCCGTGGGTATCCTATGAATCATCACCTTTATCCTATAGATGGCCCTCTCTTTTTTTCATCACTATTGTTTCTGCTTAAAGCTTCTCAAATTGGTCTGCTAAATTTGCTCAATTTCTCACCTACCAACTCTGCTGATTCCCTTTTCTTACATCTCTGAAATTACTGTATCTGGGACCATTGACTAGAACCCATTATAATGACTATTATGGCTGTTTCAACCATCACCACCTTTTTATGCTAAAGATATGAAGTCTTTAGAGTCTAGAAACCTTGGTAGTTGGTACAAGAAAATGGTCTCATTTCATGAAACCAAAAGAATTTGCAAGAGCAGAGAATAAAGTCTCAAGGGGAATGTTTGTCTTACTGTTATCTTGAAGGTCATCCCATGGACGGACCGATTTGTAACAGTTCTTCCAAGAGAAGTAGACATGCTGGAGTTGAAGATAATAAAAATATAACGATGTTGTATATTACTTACAAGAGTAGAAGGAATCAGACCTTGTAATGAAATGTTAAAAGGGTCTCCTTAAAATATTACTCATAAATGATCATTTAAAATTCAATATATCGAAATTTGTCATCATCCACGCACAACATTCAAGTTAAATTCTCATTTCCCAGTGTTAAGTTCGAGAATCTAATTGCATATGTAGATTTCAAAGGCAGCTAAATAGGATATCCAGTTAGTCATCTTGCAAAAACTCCTACGAAGTCTATAGAGTGTAAGCCATCTTCATGCTGCTTTATTAACAAATAAATGGCTTTTGGTTCTGTTGTGCACTTGTGCTCGTCTAGCTGATCTGCATCAGAAATTTATTGGTTCTAATGGTTTTAGTTTATGAAAATGACAAAGGAGAAAACAATCTCAGATGAATATAATTTCACCTTCAAAAGTTGTAGGTAGCGGTTCATTCTTCAGTCCACATGATCACGAAAGCGGATAATCCTCTTGATGAATGACCTCTCGTGACAATAGCTATTTTCATCAAAATCAGGTGTGACAATCACTTTAAATTGGAAAAGAGAACTTGCTGCACAAGAAGATTACTTACATGATGAGAGATGACATGCAGAAGCAAGAGAACCCAATGCAGAAATGAACTAAAAATGTTGGCCAGAAATTTTCATGATCCAGAAACACTCTCTCCGAAATGAATGTAACTACTCCTGAAAGCAATAGAATTGTCCAACCAGATGGCAAGCAGCTTGCAAAAGAAAATGCAGAAGACTCCTAAGGAAACAAATCATGTTAACATAAGGTTCCATGTATACCAAAGATATAGACAAGAGTTAATCAAAACCAACCTGGAAATAATGCTTGATGAAGACTGCAGAGTATGTTATTCTCAAAATCATATCTTTGCAAAAGTTAAGAAAAGAAGAATGATTGAGATTGCTTATTTAAGTCATTCCTTTTACAACCATGTTTCTTACTTTGTGATAAGAACCAATAATATACTATATGAACTTCGTAAACACTGCATTCAGTAATTAAGTATGCCTGAAAACAAAATTATCTTCACATACTATGAGTAGCATAACCTTGGGTGTAAAAGGATTAGAATCCATTGTAAAGGCTTCAGTTCTCATACAATGATGGTCCATGGAATCCACAACATAAAATAAGGATACTTAAAGAATTAGCCAGAATCAAGCCAACTGCACCAGCTGACCTTATAAGAAGGACATTTAGAACTACGTATACCATGGAGAACAAGAGCAATGAATCATTCGAGCGTTTGAGTTGGTGCTCATTTGCAACAGCATGCAGAAATGCCTCAGAAGTTCCTGCAGAGAATCAAACTCAGGTAAAAGTTGTCCCAGCATGATCAGAAGGTTGGAAGTGTAACATGCATTCTCTACACCAAAGGGGTAGAGATGACTATCAATTTTTTTTGGGACTGTGAAATGTGTGTGTGTGTGCATGTTGGTGTGGATGGTTGGATAATATGATATGCAATATAAATATATATATCACAGCCTTGAGGGTGTAATAGATTTTAGCCTCTATTAAATGTAGCTAGCAAGTAAATCATACATCTTAGAGAGCTATCGTCTTACTAACCATTCATGGCCAAAACAATGATATAAAGGCAATAATACCGGAGGGCTATTGGTGCTTCTCCATCACTCCATTTCTGGCCATATAATATTCTTACAAGGGAGTAAGAGTAACTTGGACCAAATGCCATAAATACAAGACCTAACATCAAAGAGAAAGTAAGTCATTACGAAACAACATTTGATCACATGCAGTGTTCAATTTTCAGTGATGAGTGAGAGGGGCGAGATGAACATAGTTGGCACATAAGAAATCTTCCCACTTTCACTACCTTGACATACATATCAAAATACAGTTCTTCAGGATGGAAAAACAATGTTAAATTTGAAAGCAAAGTCAAGAAGTGCATGAATGACCATACCTATTAGCAAAACAAGTTTCAAGGCCTCTGTTAGGCAGCTTCCCAACTTTCTGCCTTTGTCTGAATACTGTCCTGTCAAGCAAAAGCAAACGTTGTGATTTCTGGAAGATGATGGAGTTCAATAACTATACGCAGAAATGCTTTTCATTCCAGATGAAAGAAAACCAAAGTATTTTCCATTTAGAATACATGACAAAAACACCTTCTAATCTTTTACCATCCTCAAAGAGGAAACGGAAAGTTCTACTCTTTTCTAAGTCAGTTCTCTTGGACACACAACATAAGCTAGTAGCAATACCCATAAGTACAACAGTATTAAATACCTTCATCAATTGCAACACAATGGACAAACTATAAGCCAGTAAATGTCCCAACTGACTCAATATCATCTTAACGCACAATGTTAGACTGACTCAATATGGTCTTGACACAACAGCCCACACAAGATGCTGCATATGGTGATCAGAAGAAAATGAATGGTATTTCTTCTGTGATAATACATCCTATAGTTTAATAAAACCAAAAAACTGTCCAGAGAACAATGAAGGAACGAGATAGACCTGAAGCAGACCTGGCAAATGTTGCATATGAACTCTCTTCAAAGGGAAGAAACACCATCCTCACCACCAGGCTCCCTGGAAATCATAGTTAACAGTTATAACTTGTTCAAAAACTCATGTGCAAGATCAACATCATCCATCCAACTGAAATAAAAAACACAATAATGATTGGATTCAATGTTGACACTGTGACCAGGGAATTGTCACTATAGTCTGCAAGTCATAGAATGTAGTACAGTCACATACCTAATTTATCAACAAGACCATATACAGCTTGGTTATATGGTGTATCCAACCATACAAGGACCATTTTTTCACCTTCCTGGAGTATTAGCTTCCGAAATGATTGAAAAGTAAAGAGCATACACATGCTTGAAAGTTGCTTATCATAATCCATAATAGTTTCCAATCTGTGAAAAAGTTTAGTGTCAATGGGAAGGAACACTAATGTGCATGTATCTATTATCAGCAAAATTAAACTAAAGAAGTTAAACACCACAAGTTTAAAATTTAAGAGACTAACAAGCTAAGCAGTTCAAAACAAGTAGAGCCATAAAAAAAACATTTTCGGTCCAGTCATATCTTGGATAGGTTTCCAATCTGGGAAATGGGTTCAGGCTAAATTTCACATCCTGCATTAGAAACTTGGAAGTTCCAAGTACCCATTCAAGAAGGCAGGTTTATGGTGTATAAAAGCTCACCAGGATTCCTATAGTTAAGTTAACCAAATTTCTTCCCCCATTTTCATTCCACTATAGAAGGGTCCGAGAGTGAGAGTCAAACATAATGATCAGAACAGAAGTGGGGGTGCACAAGAGAAAAGGAAACCATACCTGAAAGGGAAAAGATCGTAACTTTGAAAAGTAGTAGAGAGGAGAAAATAACTCCAGTATCCTACAAACAAGCAAAAACCATAGGCTGTCTGTGAAAGTGCAAAAGCAATCACCTTCTCCTGCAAATGTAACCACAACTTTTCATCAAGCATTTATAAGTGGAGGTTTTTAAAAGGTTAATGATTTAGGATCAAGAAATGGACTGGGATTCAGCAGTTGGTATTTCAAAATTATGTCTATTTCCAAATATATGTACCAATAAAGTAAACAGAGCCAATTTTTGTTTAGAGATCTTGAAATGATTATTCCTATATCTTCCAGAAGGAGAAGGAAACCAAATATGTAAAAGACAAGAAAGGGAATTAACAAAAGAAAATGCTGATATCTTGCAGTATTTCTAGGAAAAAAGAAAGTTTCCTCTAACATCCCAGCGTGGTGATCTCCAACCCATGTACATAGTAAAACTTGCAGCAAACATAATCAAGGCTGAGAAACAGGGACTCCAAATTAACATAACATTTGGCCATCATGAAATCCAGAATGATAATAACAGCCAACTTGAGCATTTTATTGAGAATGCACATTTCTATCTCAGTTGTGCCACTAGTTTGACTATGTCATCAAAATTGCATAATGCATAGATAACAAACCCATCAAAAAAAATTACCATGCTAGTATGCTTCACGATAAGTATGTACATTGTTAGACAACGAAAAAGTGTAGCTGCTGTTTCTACCACTAGGCGCAGTTTAAGCAGAAGCAAGTTCTGAGAAAGAATATATAAGGGTTCAGCCAATAGCTCCAATATACATGCACAACCTGCAATTTGAAGTGAACTGACATCAACATTACAGGAAGGAGAACAATAATAAAGTGAGTTAAATAATATTGTAATAGGTCAAAGAAATCTGAAGTGGATGGCAATTTATTTATTCATTTATGAATGAAGAATAGCCAATTGAAATGCTTATCAACAAGATCAGGTAATAAAACACAAATAGCTTGATGGGGAACTTAATAAACAAACAAGTTATCTATATGGTTTTCTCTAAAAAATCAACTAAAAGCACCGTTAAGGCGTAAGTTAAGCGTGTATTCTGGTGACAATAGTATATTCTTGAGAAGTACTGAAAGAAAGTTTTAACTTTTTACGTTCAGAGCCACAAATTAGATGTCTAAAAGTAATCAGAGACATGAGTGATAATCAAAGAGCATGTGAAGACAGAAAACCACAATAATTGAAGCACCAAAGCCAGTGACAATACGTTACCATTAATCAAGATAGCTTGAGCATACGGATCTGATGGACTTAAGCCTTGCCACCAGAAGACAAAAACGCATGCTGCAATTGTGATGACTATTCCCAAAGGGGGAGTCATCCAGGCCACTTTTAACAACTTAGTCCCATATTCTTTACTTGAAGAACCATCACTGCATCGTCAGATAAATATGAAGCATATCAAGGAGGTATAACACAGTCTCACGTTTTCTTCAAGGAAATTAACTTGAAAATATTCTTAATTATCAGCAACTTTTCAGCATTTGTCCCGTAAATGGCAGCACTCGGCATAGTTTACAACAGTTTAGTCTGCCCCCATAGCCTACACAATCCTAAATTGCAGAGACGGGTAATCTGGCAGCGCCACTTATAGATGGCAAAGAGTATATGATGTAGGATTTATAGCAGAAGACAGTACCATTGAATGTCAGCCCTCATGCAAGCTCGTCGGAAGCCCTCCCGACTAAGAAACAAGACGCAGGTTACAAACAGATGGAACTGTACGGCGTAAAGCTGGGTACATCAGAGAGAAAAAGGAGGTTCATCAATGGAGAAACAACTTAAAGGAGTAAGAATTAGAAGGTAAGAGTGAACAATTGATTGGGATTAGATACCGCGAAGTCCTCTGCCGTAAGGTGCCTCACGATCCACGAATTGAATACAAATGGAATTCCTCTGGACAAGAACTGCGTAGCTAATCTCACCACCCCACAACAACAATAATCATGGGATTAAGATAGGTAATCTCAATAAACGCAACAGAGACCAAATTACGAAGATAAAAATAAAGAAGAAGAAGGAGAGGAGAACTAACCCAGCAAATACTTGAAAGTGTGTGAGAGATTAACATGGCTGAGGCGTTCAGGCTGTGCTACTGGTTCCTTGGACATAATAACTCAAATATAGGTATCAGATTCTCGCGAACTAAAACCCTTCGAGATTGCAACCGCTGAAATTTGGAAATTCAGACTTCGAAGGTTGTTAAGACTTCAAACAGATGTCAACCACCTGTACGAACTCCAAGAGCTTAGGTGAGAAGTACCCACTTCGATTTAACAATATACGGACCGTTTTCTGATTGCCCAGTTGTTAACTTGGAATCATTTGCGAGTTTTACTTACTAAATTTGCAAGGCAGGCTCGATTTCGGTTTCAAAGCTTTAAACTTTAATACATGTGGATCACTTTTAAATGGAAAGGAGTCAACTTTTAAACGAACAGGAAACAGAATGACTTTGATGAGGAAAATAGAAAGATGATGAAGAAAAATTGAATATTGAATTACGCAATTGCATATCTTAAATGAGTTGATCCCAAATTGATTTCAAGAGGGTTTATTCCAAATGTTAAGTAAGGCGCTTGATTCTTAAAAAATAAAAAGAACGAGTACAGAGAAAAACGAGAGTGGATATAATCATCATAATTATAATAGTTAGGTAAGATGAAAAAATGATTACCATTGTCATGGATAGTGGTTAGTTTAAAAAAATATTATAATTAATTGATTATAAAGTGAATTATATTTTAATTAATGAATGAATTATATTTTAATTAATTATATTACAATTAATTAATTAATTATAATATTTTAATTAATAAATAGTTATATTTTAATTAGTTATATTTTCATTAATAATAATATTTTAATTAAATATAATAATTAATTATATTTTAATTAATTAATTAATTAATTAAAATATTTTAATTAATTATAAAAATATTATAATTAATTAATATTTAACTAATGAATA
>JANZLX010000007.1:24813866-24824092 GCA_025531955.1 Erythroxylum orinocense | reverse complement strand
AAGTTACTTCCAGATTCGAATAAAAACGACATTGTGGTCTTTGCATTTATGATCTGAAACGAAGCAACGTTGAAGTTCGTTTCATGTCCTTGTTGCCATTTTCGTTCCTGTCCGAAGATCTGCTTCAATGATTTGTATGCGACTTCTTGTCTGGATAGTTTGTTCATATCCGTCCGCCTCAGAAGCGCAGGAAGGTATATTCTGTTTGACTTTTGCTGTTTAACTGTTATTCTAACTTATCTCATTTTTATATTTATGTAGGTCTCGTGTAAACGTATGAATGAGATAAGTTAGAATAATATTGGAACAACAAAAATGGAACAGATGCTTTAATCTTCAAAATCGTCGCCATTTCTAATTTTAGAGTTTTCGTGTGACAATTTCTAATTCTTCATCATTCCAATTTCAGTCTTTTTTCTTCCTATAAATTTGCATGAGTTTTTGTGATTATATGTTGTTGATTTATCATTTTGCTAGTTTAATTTATTTAAATATGATCACATATTGAATTATTCGAATTTTTAAGCTCAAAATTAATTTAAAATTAAATACAACTCAAATTAATTAATTCTTCAATTATTAAATAAAATAATATAATTTTGTATTAATTAATTTAGAAAGACTTTTCCCATCCCAAAGACTAATTAATTTAAATTTGATAGTTAATTTTAAACGGAATCAAAATTATTATCTCTAAAATTACTTAGCTTTGGCATGTAGTATTATTATTTTTGAGATAATATATTCAAAAGTGTCTAATTTTTTCAATTTTTAAATTCCAAATTTAATAACTAATTTTTTAAAATTTGAATAAATCAAGCTAAAACATTAATTTTGTTGTAACTAATAGATGAATATTCACGTGACATTTAGTGGATACGTCACATTAACAAATATAATTTTTTGATTTAATTTATACAAAATTTAAAAGGTTAGCCGCTAAACTGAAAATTTTAGAAAATTTGGCACTAAATTAAAGAATAAAATATTAGACACTTTTAAATATTATTTTTATAATGAATATGCATTCAATACTTGTTTTGTTATAATTTATTTAAAGTACATAATTTATAAATTTTTGGTAAGTTGGAAAGGCAATCATTGTTTCTCTACTATTTAGGAGTAAGAACGTGCACTACTAAATTTTTCAAGACTCTATGTATCAGCGAGATTCATATTAGGTGTTGTTATTGTTGGAAAGAAAATCATTACATTTTTTTTTCTTATACGTAACAACAATAACAATAACAATAATTTAATGAAAATTTCGGTAATACGCAAATTCTAAGAAAGTTTAGCAGTACGTAAGCTTACTCCTAATTAATAGAGAGGTCATTTCTATTTTTTTCTCATATAGAAAAAAAAGATGCTATTTTAAAGAAGATGTTACCTGTCAATTAACATCCTTATCTTAGGATTTATTTATAAACTATCCAATTAAAATATTACACTTAATGTTAGGTATATGACTCTAATGTTGTTTACATGTGAAGATAAAGACACAATTAGTGTTCTTCTTGTAAGTCCAACCTTAAATGGATAATACAGATATTATTTTTAAAAACGAAAGAGTCGAGTTTTCTCATTGGGTGATATTATCAAAGTGCAAATTTGGTTTTAGAAATAATTTAATAAATATTTAAAGAATTTGACAAAAACAATGATAGGCTAATATAAATAAAGTCATATTTTTTTAATCAATTGTTTCATTTTCTAACTTTTGATTTTTCTTGTAAATGAAAGTAATCTTATCTAAATGTTAAATGAAAAAAATAAAAAATATACTGAATAAATTGTTTAATATTATAATAATTCATAAATTATGTATTTTTAAAAATTAGTTAATGAATAAAATATTTAAAATTAAAAGTAAATTTAGTTTAACTAATATTTATAAATTTATTATATCTTTATCACGTGTTTTTAAATAAGATTTATTGGTTTCTAAAACTAAAATTTATTCAACAAAAAGGTTTATTCTTGTCTTTTTCGTCTTAAAAATGATTTGAATTAAAAAAGAATAATAACTAACTTTTTAAAATTGGTACAAATCAGTTCAAAATATTAGTTTTACTAATAGAGAAAGTTTATGTGCTATTTTTTAGAATTTTTTATCTAATTTATACAAAATTAAAAAGATTAATAACTAAATTGAAAATTTTAAAAATTTGACAATAAATTAAAAACTTAAAAGATTAAACACTATTTAATTTGTTATTTAAAAAAAAGATGATAAGTTTGATAATTTAGAATTATAACTTTTAATCTATTGTATGAAAAGGTGCAACAACTTTAGTTGGGTCGGTCGTGCTAGGCCCAAGTCCAAACTCAGAACAGCACATAGGTCGATCGACTTATTCCTCGATGTTGACCTAATTCCTACAGGTATTTACTAGATAAATTAATTACCTCATCATGAAAAAGATACGACTTTAGAACCCTAGCATTTTTTATTCATAACCACCAAAATCTTCACAAAAAGACTAACTTGACCGTTGAAGGAGTCTACCGGCAGTCAACTCTCGGTGTGCCTTTACTGTTTTGCAGGTATTTCTCAGTCAAAATCAACCAATCTCATGGATCCAAGCAACAGCGCCCAACCCCATCAAAATCAGGTAGAACCAAACTTAGAATTAATTGTAATGAGTTAAAGAATATGTCAGAAAAATAAAAGTTATTCCAATGAGTATTTGACTAAGTTCTTAAAGTATATCGAAATGATCTCTTTCAAGGAGATGATTTTGAGAAGAGTGCCTTACCTTGGAAGTTCCTCTTTGAAAAGGGTGCCTTACCTTGGAAGTAAAACTACCTTCATTTTCATACTTTAATCAACTGATTACATTAGTTTTTAACTAATTTTATTTACGATTAGTTGATAGTTGATTATAATTTATTTGACCGGCAGATAATATTAACTATTTATTAAAAATATTAGATAAAATTAGTTGTTAAATAATAATTATTGATGTATAAAATAACTTACGAGAGCATGATTTAAAAAAAATTATAAAGGCATGAATATTATATTTCGTTAAATATTCTTATAAGAATTTAGATTTAGACATTTAACTTTACAAAAATGAAATTTATAACTTTAATAATAATAATAATAATAATTTCATTAAAAAGATTATATTTATGCTAAATTAAGATTTTTCTTTAATGCTAAATTATTATAAGAATTCTTTAATGTCAAACATTGTTTTTATTTGATGCTAAATTAAGATTTTTCTTGATATATTAATTTCATTAAAAAGAATATTGTTGATAATTTAAATTGGAGTAAAACATATAAATCTATCTTGTAATCTTAAATATTTAGAAAAACTATGTGATCTTCAAAATTATATATAAAAAAACTCTTTTTAATTGTCAATTTTTTATAAAATCCTTTGTTTTAGACTCTAGTTGAAAAATAGCAACAAAAGCACTCGTATTAGGAGCATCAAGCGTGAATTAATCAAATGTCATTAATATAGTAACTCAGCTCAGCTCTTAAGTTTAATTCAAACTAATTAAATTTGATTTAAATTTGTTATTTAAAATAATCATAATAACTTATTAGTTTGAATCAATTTTAATTAATATAATTCTAGTTTAAAAGTATGATAATCATCTTGTAAATAACATTTAATTAGTTCACGTATGATATTCATACTGTGTATTTTTATTGTTTATTTTTTAATCGAAGGTTAAGACGAAGAAATCTAAAGACATGTCATTTTAAACAAACTAACTTGAAACAAGTAGCCTTCTATACCTCTTACTTATAAGCCACACACAACTTGCTCAACAAGTAAAATTCAGAACTACGTACAAGACATTGTTTTAAACTCTTAGGTTAGGCTATTCATTACAAAAGAAAAAAACACATAATTGACCCTTAGAAATTATATGCACATGAAACATATTTGTTTGTAAATCTTCCAATAAATAGTTTCAAATTCTTTTGTGTAGTCTAATTGGTATGTTTAAGCTGACAATGGATCGGATTGAGCTCAAGTTCTTTATCGAACTTGAGTGACTCAAGGTTCAATTAAATTTGTTTCAATATTTTTAATTTTTAAAAATTAAAAATAACATTATTTTTAACACAAAAATTTGAACCTTAGGTCAAGCTTTAACAATTCGAGTCCGAACTCGAATTGTTAAAATATTGATTTGAACTAAACTTATTGATTTTAAGCTGGATCAGGTCACATAATCCCTAATATTCCTAACATATGAGATAATAATATGGTCATAATTGATATAGTTAGAAAGTGGAGCTTTGAATACAGCTTAAGATTAATAAATTGCATATAGATTGAAAGTTGTCACTTTGAATACAACTTAAGATTAATAAAATTGCAGAGAAAATAAAATAAAAAAAACAAAGAAATGATTTTGATAAGTTGGTTACAAAAATGGCCGAATCCTATGATCATGTCCATTAAAGGCAATCCTCGGTAGCATCAAAGTCTTTCAAAGTTCTAGTGTGAAGGAAAGTACAAAGCACGAAACTAGCAGACAAAATCTGTGCTGGATTCCCTACGTAGATGGATAGATAGATATGCGTATACCGTTGAGAGACAACAACCATATAAAAACCCCAAAACACTCCATAGATAGAAGAGCAGAAGATTGGATTATGTTCGGTAGTGGTGGCAGACGAATGGGTGGTGGCGGAGGAAGCAGTCTTATGAGGGTGATTGGTCGGACGGTGACGAGAGCTGGTGTCACCAACATACAGGAACCAATCTCAGGTACTGCTGCTGCTACTTCACCGAGGTCAACACACAAACCAAGTTCCAACAACAATAATCTTAGTCTATGTTCTGGTTCTGGTTCTGGGTCTTCATTTTCTGCTTCTGGTGTCCCTTTACATGGGTATTCTAGGGGTTCAAACCCTAGTTACTGGCCTTCTGTTGTTGAAGGTGCTTGTTGTGATGAATATGAGTGGGTTTCTGGGTATGTGAGTGAAGAGGAGATTGAATATGGGGTTGTTGATGATTTTCTTCTGGGACCTGTTCCTTCCGCAGATGAAGTTCATCACGCTGTTTCTGCTCTTAAATCGTGAGGACCTCCAACTGTTCTGATATTGTTTCTTTTGCATCTACTGAGATAAGTTTGATTGTACTACTGATGTGGTGGTTGTTGTCACTAGTTTATTTTCCATATAGAATTAGGGATTAAATTGTCTTCATGATCTTCCTCAACTTGCCAATGTTTTGGTGATTGTGATAATAATTGATATTACTGTGATTGATGTCGACCCAACTAGTTAACCCTGTGATATACTTGAATTGGTGTTAGAAGTCTGAAGTGTAATCCCAATAATGGTTGGTAGGTAGGTGAAGTTGACAATTTTCAATTACATAAGAAGTGGCCCCATAATAAGGGTCGAATTCCTGCAAACCTGGAAACCAGAAGCATGTCAGTTTCTGAAGACCCATCTATGTTTTGCATTCGACAACTACTATTGTGTAATATTGTCTTACAGGGTTGTAAAAGATAAGTTTAGTTATGATGTGGAGAAGGAGACCGAAGACGAAATTTCAATCAGGACCGGCTTGTTGCACCGAGTTCCTTCTGCAGGTTCAGAGTTTGGTTGGATAGAGCCCTCTACGCCTCTATGCAATTCAATGGCACTGAACCCTCGTGGCCCCAGTCGAGTTTATGATGCCTTCCATATGTTGCAGAATGATCCAGCTGTTCAGGTGCCTAATGATGTTGATAGTAGTAAATGAACGATTGGAATCAGTGTTTGAAACATGTCAGAAGTACTAATTATAACTCATTCAAAAGCTTATATTCACCTGAAATTGCAACCATTTTTGGTGCAGAAAATGGTGATTTCACTATCTTCTGATAAAACTGTATGGGATGCTGTTTTGAACAATGAGGTGGTTCAAGAGCTAAGGAAGGCCCACAGTTCAGGTGTGTGAGATTTCTTAAATGAATGGATATTCCTGTTATAGACATACTGTGTTGATGATGCTATTTCTTAAGGAGAATTTGTGCTCTAATCGGTCGGTTTCGACTTTAAAGTGCACTGTTATTCTATAAGGAAACTGGTTAGGCTTGTATGAAACACGTCCTTATTATTTGCAGGAGTTATAAGTACATTTCCTGTTCAGAAATAAGTGACATGTTTCACCGGAGATTTTGCCTTCAGGATTCTGAGTCTAGTATGGAATGGTCCCTTTTGTTATGCTGGTAGAAATTTTGCTTTAGATGGTAAATTGCTACTGATGTTTAGACCATAAGGACTTCCTTTACAATGGTTCTACAAGAATATCACCTGCTAGTGAATTTCATTTCTGGTTATAAGGAGAAAAGTCTTGAAAATAATGGGGAGGTTTGATGTTTGGAATTTCCTTTCAGATGAAGATGGTCAATCAAATTCGGAAAAATCAGATACGATTAGCAGCGCTAACACTGAATGCAATCCAGCTATGAATGTTGTTGAGTGGATATTCGAAAACACAAAAGCTGGAGTCATTGGGGTGGTGGAGAAGATAGTGCAGCTGGTGAACCAGTTGTTTACGCCACATGATAAGAAGACAACAGCAGGATCCTTAAGTCCATTTGAGGAAAAACTGAGATCCTCCTTCCTGCTTTCTGTGGTGGTTCTCCTGATTGTGGTTGGGACACGAGCCCGTGGGGCTTAACCATAATTTGTCGACATGACAGTATCTTTCTTCCACAGGTATGCTTACCAGTGGAAGTCTGCTTCTGCTTCTAGACTGCTTAAAAGTATTAGCTAGAAATGATATGAAACCTTTCTGTATTGGCTTTTTCCTTCTTTTCCTTTTCAAAGAAGTCAGAAACACTAACTGCAAATGATCTAAGTTATGATGTTCGATGTTTGGCCAGAAATATACTTATGTGGCTGAGTTTGTTTTCGTCTACAATTGTGAGATCAGAACAATTTCACATGTTGCTAAGTGATATTTACAGAGTTATTTGAAAGCCAAGCCTTACACGGATCGCTAATTATGTTGACTCTCTAATTGAAACACTAATAGCCCTTTTTTACAAAAGTCTGGTACAATCATAAGGTAGGTAGAAAAAATGAAAAGTAAAAGCAAATTGTAGAATCTAATCAGGGTTAATCTGAGAGTTTAAGAGAGACTCAATATCAGGGGTCACAACAGCTCGCTTCCTGAGCTCTCCAATATCACAACAGTGTTTAGTCACAGTGTTGATCGCCGTGACATTTTGAGGAAATACACATTCTGAACCTGGTGAAACCTGCAAAGTGCATCGCCTAACTTGTAAATCAAGATCATGCTTTCTTTAAAATACACAAGTATTAGACGTGTGAACTTATCAGATTGATATCTGCAGAAGAATGAATGATTAGAAGATATAACAAATTGCAGCGGGAACAGGGTTATGTATCACATGTTTTTTTTGCTTGTCGGAAGACTTACATCATAGAGCATATCGCCTAGCTTCAACTTGACTGCCCCACTTCTGTAAACCAGCATTTTGCCCATATATCCTCCTGGCAGCTCTTCCAAACTGCTTACTGTTATGTTCGGCAATGAACTGAAGCTGTCGGCTTTCTCTTTCCCTTTTGCACTGGCTGATCGTCTGTAAAGGGGCAACTTCGGAGGAAATTGAAACAGAAACATCTTTCTCTCCTCATTTTCATCCTGTCATTCAGCAGTTCAATTAACAACAGAACGACAGTCAGATTATTGAAAATGAGAATCATTGAGGGGGCAAACCAGAAGGCCAAGATCTGAGGCATGATTAATTGTGGTTTCATCATATTCCTTATTTGCAGCCTCTCCAAACTCAGCCTCATTGAGTAACTCTGAAAGGCAAAATCAGTAGTTGTATCAAGCTTGTAGTCACTCACAAATGGAATAGAGTTGATGTGAGGAGGATACTTGAACCACTAGGCCAAATATGAATACAAAAAGGATGAAAAAGAAGCTTGCACCAGCATATTAAAAACATACTGTGGTCATGCAAATGCATTTAGAAAGATACCTGGATCACCAGAGTAAGGCCTCCTCAGTGGGAGAGTAGTAGGATAGTAAGTATGATGACAATCCTGCATCCCCAAAGTGCAAAAGCAGGTCATAGCGCATTAGATCAGAGAGCAGACAAGTGGGTGAGAAAGGCAGTTGATTAAGTCATGGATGAGTATTTCCTACCCAAGGCTCTATATAATCTTTCTTGATTTTCACTGGCAATGCATCCATAGTATCTGAAGTAGATGGAATTGTACGATCTTCATTTGCAGTTGAAGAAATAACAGTTTTTCCATCCTTATCATCGATAACATCGCTTCCTGTAATACTGCTCCTACCTGTACTCTCATTCCTATTAACACCATAACTCCTTATAGCTGACGAAGAGGTGGCTCCAGGCCCAAAAGCAACTTGCACTGAAGCTGCAAGTCCAAACTTCCAGAAGTAAATGAGAAAGCAAAATGGTAGTACTAAAATTTCAGATAGGAAACGATTCAACTATGTCGGTAGCCCGTTAATGTTGTTGTACTTCGAGCTAAGATTGTTGAAAATAAACTCAGCAGGGAACAATAAGAACGAAACAACTTAAATTCATCCATTCTCCTCTCACTCATAATAGCAGTCAATCATACCTGAACCTCCACTGGAACCTGAGTTGAGTCAGCAATATAAGCACTGACAATACTTCTACTTGGTGATTTGAATACACAAGATCTAACTCTTTACAACAAATCAAAAGTAAAGTTTGACGCAACAAAAGTGTTTTGTACTAGCAATTTATTTGAAACTAATGCAATATACCAACACTAAAATGAAAATGCTGAAGAATGTGAACATTCATACAGCTAGGGAGAAGTTACCTTTCTTTTCCACTTTACGGACCTGTCTAGTGAGATTTTCCTGCAAAAACAACAAGAAGCATAACAAGATTCTCTTCCAAAGTACCGAACCGACTTTTAATTATTAAACTGAAACAGGGTTGGAGCAAGTTAAGTGGTACAGAGGATCGAACCGAACCGAACCATTACCAGCTAAAATTTATGAACATCATCTTGAAAAGAAATATACAATACAACCATTAACCAAACACGGCCTAAAGTCTAAATAGCTAATATAATATAATAACATGAAGTTTTTTTGGCCACAAGTCCCGGAGTTGAAAGTAAAAACTAGGAAAGTTGCAAACTTTCAACTCCAAAATGGAGAAATCTGAATCTGACAGAAGCAGCGAAATTGGGAAATTGTGGAAAATTATAGAACTGAGAGAACTTACATTAAATTTGCTCATCAGCTTCTGAGCCTGAGAGGCGTCATCTTCAGTCCTGGAATTGACTTCACTGAATTTGACAAACAACAGTTGTAGCCAAATAAAGAAGAATGATTAGTTGATTGAACTGTGAAGCGAAGAGAAATCAACACGAGATGGTATGTGAAAAAAATACGCACGTGTTGGGAGGACTGGGTCGGGGCTTTCTCTGAGACGGGGGTTTGGGCGCAAACTTGCTCTGCGAGTAGTTCGCTAGAGATTTAGAACTCAGAACCTTGATTCTAGGGTTTGAAATGAAATTAGACGGGAAATGGATTGAAGAATGAGTTGGACTAATTTTACCTTTCTCCGGCCGGTGGAGGGTTCATCGGAATCCATGGGAGATGAAATTTCAGGTAGATGGGGAAGACGAAAACAGCCAAAAAAATTCCGCAGTAAAACAACCAGCGATATTCGAACCTGCGACGATACTGAAATTTGATGACTCTTTACCGTTTGGGTTATATGCCGCTTGCGATGACAAGTAACACAACACTATAAATAAACTTAGGCATCTGTTGAATTTATATATTAGTTTTTGGCTTTAAAAAATTCAAGAATAATTTTCAAAAAACAAAACTGAAGAATAAGGAAATTTCTTCTTTTTTATTTTATTACTTAAACGTGTTATATCATGTACTTATATTTTTTCAATGTTTTAAAACGTTGTAAAGTTAAACCTATAAAATAAAAAATTTATGGTTTGATTCGTTTAATTAGTATTATATTATTATAAAATCAATTAAATATTGAATAAAAATAAAAATTTTGAAATATTTTTAAAATAGATTTTCGTTATTTATTAAAAATTTTAAACTTTAATTAAAAAAGAAAATTGTTAAATGAAAAATAATTAATTTTTTTAGTTTATAAAAATAATTACAAGCCTTTTAGGCCCAAAGTATTCTTCTTGGACTTGGATCTTCCGCTTCGAACTCTTCACAAACATG
>JANZLX010000007.1:24786989-24798827 GCA_025531955.1 Erythroxylum orinocense | reverse complement strand
TTGGGAATGGTTTGGAGTTTGGACTTTGGATTTGCCGTGTATTAGATTATTAGTGTTGATGAAAATGCTTGGTTTGGATTGGGTATCGGTTGATGAAAATGTTGGAGTTGTGGAGTTGTGGTTTGTGGAGGATTTCGGTTGATGATTCGGGATTGGTGATTTGTGAGTTAACCGTGAAGTGTGAATCGAAATTGAAACTTTGCAATTGAATTTTGGAATATAATTTTAGCATTTTGGAATTGGAAATTGGAAATTGGGAGTGGATTGGAAATAAAATAAATTAAATTGTGTGGTATTTGGAATTGGAATAAAATTTGGAATTAGAAATTAGAATTGAAATTGAATTTTTGAATTGAATTAGAAATTAAATTTGGAATTGGAATTGAAATTAGATTTTAGAATTAGACTGTAAATTAAATATGAGATTGGAATTGAATTTTGGCATTTTACATTTTGGAATTGGATTGTAAATTAAATTTGGGATTGGATTATTTCGCAATTTTGAAAAAATTTAGGGACTATTTTATAAATTTAAAAAATATCCCGAAATGGTATCTGGTACCGACTGGTATCGGTACAGTTCCGTTCCAGAGCTTAATCCGGTACCGAGGCCGGTACGGTATTCAGAACATTGAGTGTAATACTATCATGTGATCTGAGCCACGTTCTCTTTTCTGCTATTGGACTTCTCACTGTATACTCTCCTGATAACTTGAACAAACAGCGGCAAAAAAGAAAGAGAAGCCAAGGCCATCAAACAACACAAGGAGTTATATCGTTTCACAAATCGAATAAGGCAACACATCCTCGGGAACCCACTTTAACCGGGAGGACATCTTCTATTCTAGATGTTCCGTCTTGTCCTACGTCGGAGCATTTAGCCTACACATTATACTCTGGCACAGACACAAGGCATCTGATATAAAGAATCAGGTGCCATCTAAGCGTTCTAGGAAACACCTCTCCACTTTTCAATCACTGATTACTATTCGTGTGGAGCCATCTTCATTGTCAAAGCTTAAAAGGAGAGAATACGAGAACAAACCAAAACTTAAAGTTATGGTAGTAATTAAAAAGCGGAAGCCAGACGGCGTTAGGGAGTAAAGAAGAAGGTGGTGGCTTTTGTTTTTAGAATTTTTCTTTCTCTATCGTCTGATTCTTCGCGTAAGATCTAAGTCCAATTTTAGACTTCCAACTCCTAAACGAAGTTTAATATGGATCAATGAGCGCCATAACACAAAGCATATATTCCTTACATCGAAGCTTTTCAAAGTTCTAAGTGACAAGGAAAGTACAAAGCATGCAACTAGCAGACAAACTCTGTGCTGGATTCTCTACGTAGATGGATAGATATATATATACATACCAGCGTCACACATACAACCATGCAAAAACCACAAAACACTCCATAGATAGAAGAGCAGAAGATAGGATTACGTTCGGTGGTGGTGGCGGAGGAAGCAATCTCATCATGAGGGTGGTTGATCGGACCATGACGAGAGCTGTTGTTACCAACATACAGGAATATGGGGTTGTTGATGATTTTCTTCTGGGACCTGTTCCTTCCGCAGATGAAGTTCATCACGCTGTTTCTGCTCTTCAATCGTGAGGACTTCCAAATGTTCTGATATTAATTGTTTCTTTTGCATCTACTGAGATAAGTTTGATTATACCACTGATGTGGTTGTTGCTGTTACTAGTTTATTTTCCACATAGAATTAGGGATTAAATTGTCCTCATAATCTTCCTCAACTTGCCAATAATTTGGTGATTTTGATAATAATTGATATTACAGTGACTGGTCTCGACCCAACTAGTTAATCCTGTGATATGCTTGAATTGGTGTTAGAAGTCTGAAGTGTGATCTCAATAATGGTTGGTAGGTAGGTGAAGTTGACGATTTTCACTTACATAAGAGGTGGCGCCATAATAAGGGTCGAATTCCTGCAAACCTGGAAACCAGAAGCATGCCAGTTTCTAAAGACCCATCTATGTTTTGCATGTGACAACTACTATTGTGTAATATTCTCTTACAGGGTTGTAAAAGATAGTTTAGTTATGATGTGGAGAAGGGGACCAACGACGAAATTTCAATCGGGACCGGCTTGTTGCACCGAGGTCCTTCTGCAGGTTCAGAGTTTGGTTGGATAGAGCCCTCTATGCATCTATGCAATTCAAGGGCACTGAACCCTCATGGCCCCAGTCCAGTTTATGATGCCATCGATATGTTGCAGAATCCAGCTGTTCAGGTGCCCGATGATGTTGATTGTTGTACACGAACCTTTATAATCAGTGTTTGTAACATGTCAGAAGTGCTGATTATAACTCGTTCAAAAGCTTATATTTACCTGAAATTGCAACCACTTTTGGTGCAGAAAACGGTGATTTCACTATCTTCTGATAAAGCTTTTTGGGATGCTGTTTGGAACAATGAAGCGGTTCAAGAGCTGAGGAAGGCCTACAGTTCAGGTGTGTGAAATTTCTTAAATGAATGGATATTCCTGTTATAGACATACTGTGTTGGTGATGCTATTTATTATGGGGAATACGTGCTCTAATCGGTCGGTTTCAACTTTCGAGTGCACTGTTATTGTATAAGGAAACTGGTTAGGCTTGTGTGAAACATGTCCTTATTATCTGCAGGAGGAGTTAATAAGTCCCTTTCCTGTTCAGAAATTAGTGACATGTTTCAGCAGAGATATTGCCTTCAGGATTCTGAGTCTAGTAGGGAATGGTCCCTTCTGTTATGCTGGTAGAAAATTTGCTTTAGATGGTAAATTACTACTGCTGTTTAGACCATACGGACTTCCTGTACAATGGTTCTACAAGAATATAATCTACTAGTGAATTTCATTTCTGATTATAAGGAGAAAAGTCTTGAAAATCTTGGGGAGGTTTGATGTCTGGAATTTCCTTTCAGATGAAGACTTTCAATCACATTCGGAAAAACCAGATGCGATTAGCAGTGCTAACACTGAACACAATCCAGCCACGAATGTCATTAAACCAGGTGCGATTAGCAGCGCTAACACTGAACACAATCCAGCCACGAATGTCATTAAACCAGATGCAACTAGCAGCGCTAACACTGAACACAATCCAGCCACGAGTGTCATTAAGGGGATATTCGAAAACACAAAAGCTGGAGTCATTGGGCTGGTGGAGAAGATAGTGCAGCTGGTGAACCAATTGTTTAAGCCACATGATGAGAAGACAAAAGCAGGACCCTCAAGTCTATTTGAGGAAAAACTGAGATCGATAGTGGAGCCGGTGACCCAGTTGTTTAAGCCACATGATGAGAAGACAACAGCAGGACCCTCTAGTCCATTTGAGGAAAAATTGATATACTCCATCCTGCTTTCTGTTGTGGTTGTACTGATCGTGATGATGAGTCGATCCTATGGGGTGAGTCTTATTTTGTTTAATTTTATTTTTCATGAAAGTAAAAATGAGCCATGCCGGCCCTGCATATGATGTTTGATGTTTGGCCAGAAATATAGTTATCTGGCTGAGTTTGTTTTCGTCTACAATTGTGAGATCAGAACAATTTAACAAGCTGCTAAGTGATATTTACAGAGATCTTTGAAATCCAAGCTTTACAAGGATCGCTATGTCTGCTCACTCTCTAATTGAAACACTAATAGCCCTTTTCCACAAAACTCTGGCACAATCATAAGGTAGACGGAAAAAATGGAAAGTAAAAGGAAATTGTAGAATCTAATCAGGGCTACTCTCAAGTTTAAGAGAGAATCAATATCGGGGGTCACAATAGCTCGCTTCTTGAGCTCTCCAATATCACAACAGTGCTTAGTCGCAGTGTTGATCGCCATAACATTTTTAGGAAATACACATTCTGAACCCAGTGAAACCGGCAAAAGTGCATTGCTTTTAACTTGTTAATCAAGATCATGCTTTCCTTAAGATACACAAGTATTAGAAGTGTAAACTTTATCGGTTTGAAATCTGCAGAAGACTGAAAGATCGGAAGATACAAAAAACTGCAGATTTTTGAACACGATTTCAGGAACAGGGTTATGTATCACATTGCTTTTTTGCTTGTCATATGACTTGACATCATAAAGCATATTGCCTAGCTTCAACTTGACCGCTCCACTTCTGTAAACCAGCTTTTCGCCCACGTATCCTCCTGGCAGCTCTTCCAAGCTGCTTACTGTCATGTTAAGCGAGGAAGTGAAGCTGTCGGCTTTCTATTTCCCATTTGCGCTGGCTGATCGTTTGTAAAGGGGCAACTTGGGGGAAATTGAAACAGAAACACCTTTGTCTCCTCATTTTCATCCTGTCATTCACCAGTTCAATTAACAACAGAACGACTGTCAGATTATTTCTCACAGTTCTAGAATTGAATTCGTTGAATTTGACAAACAACAGTTGTGGCCAAATAACGAAGAATGATTAGTCGATTGAGCTGTGAAACGAAGAGAAATTGAAACGAGATGCTATGTGAAAAAAATACGCACGTGTTGGGAGGACTGGGCCGGGGCTTTCTCGGAGACTGGGGTTTAGGCGCGAACTTGCTCTGCAATTAGTTCGCTAGAGATTTAGAACTCAGAACCTTGATTCTAGGGTTTGAAATGAAATTGGTCGGGAAATGGATTGAAGAATGAGTTGAACTAATTTTACCTTTCTCCGGCCGGTGGAGGGTTCATCGGAATCCATGGGCGATGAAATTTCAGGTAATAGATGGAGAAGACGGAAACAGTAAAAAAATCTAAAATCTTCTATCTAATTTTACTCTATTTTATTCTGTCTCATGAAATCTCAGTCATTTATTTTGTCAACCTTATATGGATCTCATTTAAAACTTACAGACGGCTGATATTTATTAAACACAATAACACATCATAATATTAAAAAAAAAATTTAAACTAAAAAAATCCGAAAAAAACGCAATGAACGATTTTCGAACCAGCGACTATCCTGAAAATTTTAATATTCTTTACCAATTAGACCATATGCCGAAAGCGGTTGGAGGGAACACGTTACTATAAATGAACATAAGTTTTTGGTTTAAACCTTTAATGAATAATTTCAAATATGAATTTTTGGTTTTCAAAAAAGTTCGAAAATAAGGGAATTTCATTTATAAATTCATTAATTAAACATATTATGTGTACATTTTCAAATGTTTTAAAAGGATAAAAAAAGTTAAATAAAAAAAGATGTAATAACATATTATATCGCCGTAAAATCACTTAAATATTCAATAAAATTGAAATTTGTTAAATATTATTAAAAAATATTATCTTTATTCATAGAAAAAATTTAAATAGAAAAAACTAATAAGTAAAAATTAATTAATTTCTATATCCATAATTTAAAAGAAATGTTATAAATATCATTATCAAAATGATAATATAAGACTCGGGAAAATATGTTTTATCTCTGTTTAATCGCTTACTACCTGATTTCTGTTTTGATACAATAGTGGTTTTTGTTTAAGAAAGGCCAAGAGTCACCAATTCAGCCCAAATAATTCAAGCCCAGTCCTATCAAACTTGGACCATCCAAAGCCTAATCAGGTCAAGGCCGAAACGACATGAAATGACACCGTACGCCAAGCCCAAATCTAAGTTTAATCAAAATCCGATCAAGTTGGTATTTCGGTCTGGCCCTTTTTCCCCATCCCCTCATGATTAGAAACATAAACCGGGGAAAAAAAAAAGAGAGTGTATTTAAGGCAATTAAATATAGAAAGGGCGATAGATATTAAAAATTCAAATTGGGCACTAAACACCTTAATTTCAAACAAACATCTTACACATATTAAACATAGATAATGACAGGAAAGGCAGTCTCCTGTCTCAAGCAAGCAATTGAACCTTTTGAGCACAACCTAATGGCAGATCATCAATACCTTCTTTCACAGAGTCCAGAAATGCCAGTCACACCACAACTACCTTGCAAAGATTTCTTTTCATCTCACACCTAAATCCATCCAGACCAAACTTGCAGACAGTCAGGTTAACTTATGAATGAAAAACATACGATAAAAAATGCAAGAGGACCATCCACCGACACACCATCAGAACCCCATCCCACCTTCATGGACCTCAACTACTCCCTATAGTCCACCACCAAAGAGTAGAAAGCAAGATTAAAAAAGAAATCAGAATAGTGGTTAACGGAATAAAATTTAAGTTGCAACTAGCAGGTGGTTTAATCTACAGGTGAAAATTTGCAGACATACTTCAGAGCAAACACACCCAGAACCCTCGCACGAGATCAGAATGTAAGACTACGTACATATCAGAAAATGGGTGGTAATCCTCTATGACTGGACAATTTAAGATTGACCCACATAACCCTTTATCATGACACACGGCTATCGTCAACACATGTTAAATTTTCTAAAAATAATATTTAACTGACTACCATACCGAGACCAAGAAATTAAAAATTGTGAACAGAAATGACTAATGATTGTTGCAAGTTGCAACATTTTTAGTCAAAAAAAAAAAAAAGAACAGAGAGAACACGAAACCCAAGATATATGATTCATGTTCTGCTACCTGCCACATGGACACTAAAGGAGACATCAGAAAGTATAGAGAATAAAGAACAAGAATATGAAGAAAGCCATATGAGAGCTACTCCCACATGCCCAAATTACCTTCATATCCAAGGAATATTCACCTTGCCAGATAATGAATTGAGAAGCTGACCCAGGGAAGCTTCAAGCATGGCAACTACTATAACATGGTTACTTCAAAAATAGATATTATACCAGAATACAGAGCCAAGATGAGGTAAACTATAATCAACTAAACAACCCAAGATTTAATGTAACAACAAAAAAGATCAGAAAAGTTGTTCTATGAAGTCCAAATAAGACAATGAAAGGGGTGATTAGCCAAAGCAGATTAGATAAGCGGGATACCAAGCATCCAGAAGTAAATGAAATTATATCCTACAAAACAGACAAGGAATCGATAAGAATAAGCTGTGAATGGGTGTCTCAAAGATGCATCCGCATGAACAGAACTTCAAGACCGAATCTCTGCAAATGTCATAACAGTACATCAAGGTTAAAGATGTGAGTCCCAAACTTCCAACAAAGTCATGGCAAGAGGTAAGAAAACAGGTTGCTCCAAGAAACATCAGGCCTGTAAACATTATTCAATAATGGCAAAGGAAAAGGGTTAAGAGACATAAGAAAAAAGATGCTAAACAATAGTGTTTTTAGTGCATGATTCCAAATGATTAGAATGGAATTAAAAATTACAATGAGAAACAGACCAACTCCATAAAGTCATCGCCCCAAATATAGAGAAAAAAGTAATTAGATAAGAATATCCATTACCAAAACATGGCAAAACATCAGCATTAGCATTAAAAAAGTTAACCCAATGCAACAAGTAATTGCATCTAAAGAAGGGGGGGTCGTAAATTGCAATTACACTAACTTCCCTTAAGATACCTTGGACATACAAAGAACAAGGTGAATGCAAGATAAAATGGAAATATGGAAAGCCAAAATATATCAGAAAGATTCTAATTTCAAAGTTCCTAAATCAATAGTCACCGCATTACTGAAAATAGCAAGGGTTAGTGGAAACTGTTTGTATCTCCATTTTCTAGTCTAGAGAAGGGCTGAAGTCCAAAAACTATCCCTGAGCACGAGTTCTGTCCTAGCAGTATATAAGTGCATTCAGTACATGCAACTAAAGTAAATATGTCAACTGCACATATAACCAGAATTGGAACAAATTCAGATATTGTGTATGTTTCTAGTGAACGTCTATACCTTTAACATAGATACTGCCACTAGACCAAGTCATTTCATCTCAGCCAAGAACTTCTCATACTCGGTGTCAGCACCACTGGTTGCCTTCTCTACGTGTGAAGGTGCAGGGGGCACAGATGGGTTCGAGGCCCAAGGTACATTAGTCAAGCCCTGAGAATGGTTAGTTGTTGGGACAGGGGCAGGAGGAGGAGGAGGAACTGCAGTATAATAAGCTGAATAACCTAGAGAAGCTGAAGCTGTTGCATAAGCAGGTTGAGCAGCAGTAAATGGAATTGGAGCAGCAAAGTTGGCATAGACATTAGAGGACACGGGAGCATTAGAGGTGCTATTTTCAGTTTGTACTCCTGGTGGGCAGCTTTGTTGTGATTCATCAGATGAAATACTCGGTGCAGGAGCAACTGAGGGATTTGTCTGTGATGGCTGAGGATATTGAGTTGGGTAGGTAGGCATAGGCTGAGCAGGGATGGGAGGATACATGGCTGAACCTGGAGGGGGAGGGGGAGGAGCAGTATATGCAGCATAAGGAGGAGGGACAGGAGGTCCCCAAGGGACTGGACTTCCAGTATAGCTTGGAGGGGGAATACCTGCATAGCCAGCAGGAGGAGCGTTTGGAAGAGGACCACCAGGGGTAAATTGTTGCGATGGATAGGTGCCAACAGGTTGAGTTGAAATTGGGTACATGGGCATAGTAGATACCGGAGGAGTCGGAGGAACCGTGGGTTGAGGAGGTTTTCCAGCAACTCTCACAGCTATGGTTCGACCTTCTAAGCGATATCCATTCATGCTTGCTATTGCATTATTGGCCATTTGGACATCACGATATTTCACAAAACCATATCCTTTGCTCAGTCCTGTAACTCGGTCTTTAATGACCTTAGCCATTACAATATCTCCAAAAGCTGTAAATAATCCAATCAAACCATCATCGTCAAGATTAGGAGGCAAGTAGCCAATGTACAAATTTGTATCATCATATTCCTTCGTAGAGGGTTTAGCCCCATTCATCCCTAATCCGGCTTGATTTGCACTACCAAGACCACCAGTATTGCTTGCCCATGGTGGATTGGTTCCAGAACCACTCGACCCCAAAGCTAAGGTTGAACTTTGCTTAGTCACAGACTCAGGCATAGTCCCTCCTAACTCAGCCAGAAAGTTCAGATACTCGTCATCCATTTTCTTCCCTGTTGTTCCCTTCACAGGACAATCAATAGTTGGATGTCCACCATCACCACATATCTTACATAGCACATCACTCTTAAACGTAGTAGTACGTGAAGGACAAGCATACTGCCTGTGTCCTGGTTCACCACACAGCCTACAGAACTCTTCATCCCTGATTGTCCCGTTCAAAGATGCGAGTTCTCTAAGCTGCTGCCTCTTATGCTCATTCAAAACCTCATCAACAGGCTGCAGCAACTTCTCAACCATCCCTGCAGCAGCATCTAAAGCGTCTTGAGTGTCTGCCTCAACCAAAACATGCAAATCCTCATTCTCAGATGGGTCTGGCTTTAAATCCCTCTTTTGCTGCAGTCTTCCTTCCTTCACCGATCCTTTACCCCTAATAACTATCTTAGCTCCGGTCTCCCTCTCCATTCTCTTTTGTGTATTCCCTCTCGGTCCAATAATCAATCCAATAAAATTGTACCCTGGATACTCCTTCATAGGTATATAAAGCTTCTTCTGAAGCTTCGGCGGCCTGTAATCAGCCGGGGGCTTAAAAGCAGGGTTCTTTTTAATGATCTGAGATATAATCTCTTGCCTTTCTTTGTTTAATCTTTCTCTAGCTCTATACTCTCTAGTATTAATCCTAATCCCCAAGTTATCATAAATTGGTTCAGGTGAGGGAGACCTCGCTCCTTCAGGTCGATCATCAAGAGGCATACCCGATTGCAACAATCTACTGATCTCAAGCAACCTAGCATTCAAAGCCTGAATTTCAGGGTCAAACTCAATACCTCCGGTGAAGTCCTTCATAAAATCAGGAAGCTGAATGACCGGCTTCGGCTCATCAGCCCACCTCGATTTCCTCTTCCTCGTCCCACTACCAGACTCATTATTCCCACCATCAGCCGACTGATCGTTTCCGGAATCCGCCGGCTGTTCCCAACGGCTCCTCCTCCGCCGGCGACTACTTGTCTCCTCCTCCCCTCCCGACTGATCCCTATCGCCGCTGTTAGTATTAGTCAGACAATTTCCCGATAACAGAGGCTTTGGAATTTCCGGTTTCGGAGTAGATTCCGCTACCTGGCTATCGTAACCGTTTTGAGATTCACTTTCCAAACCAGCAGTAGAATTTAGGGTTTCGCAGGGCTTCTGTGGATCGCCAAACTGAGGCACCTCCGAGGGAATCTTGTCACCGGCATCGAATGATCCAGGTGGTGGAGGATGAGCTATTGAGGGATCTAGGATTTGAGGTTGGGGGATTGGGATTGGGTCCATAGATTTGAAGAAGGTCTAGGGTTTGAGAGCAGATTTTATCTTGATTGAACGATAAAGTAACTTGAAATACTCTTCGATATGTATTACCTTCGGGTTCATAACTTCATATAAATATGAGGAGGGACTTGTACTTATTTTTAATATATTATTATCTTATCAAATTATTAAATATTTATTGTATTATTTAAAATATGAAGTATTTAACCTAAGAGTGTTGTTGAGTGGCAAAGGATTCATCCACCCTTAACTAAAGATCAGAGGTTTGATCCTTTTCTTTGGGTATGGAGCAACTTTCAATCCTTGGGTCAGCTGTCCCACTCTGTGAGATGCCTTCTCATAAATGAGTGGATTAATCAATAGGTCCGCCAGTAAATATCTTGGTCAAAGACAAAAAAAAAAGTTTTGAGTATTTATGTGTTTGTATTTTTTAAAATAATATGTTTCAAAATTAATATAAATTATTATGTGATTAAATAGTATACAAATAATGTCTATACAATTTTTTTTAAAAATGACTATATAAATATTGTTAAAATACATAATAATTATTGCTTAATTTAAAATTTGTGGCATAATATTTTTAAAAGTGGGCTTGGCAATTTCACTTAGGACCGGTCCAACTCCATCTTAACTAGCCCAATCTAAGACCCAACAACTAATAAAACGATATTATTTTAAAATTTAAAAATAATAATAATAAGTCAGGCGGCTTGTTCATGGTCTAATCAGCCCATTGTCATCAAAGGATTGAGTGAACTACTTTTTATCGATTTTATAATTCAATTCAAAGTATTATTTTTGAAGATGTGACATGTATACTAAATGTTATATAAATGTTTTTCTATGAGTTAATTCAATAAAAACTAATATTTTGAAGTGAATTGATAAAGTTTTAAAAGATTAATCACTTAATTTAAAATTTTAAAAACTTGAACACTATATTAAAAATTAATAAAAAATTGAGCATTTTAAAATTGACGATACTTATAAACTAATATGAGTTTATCAATAAATACATATAAATAATAATTAATTATTTAATTTATCAAATAATGAATTTCCAAAATAAGCAAAAAAGGGTTACAATTAAACCCAAACGTGACCCAATTCAGCCTGAAGTTAACAAATCAAACTCATTTGACCGACTTCAACGAGGCTCAAACTTCTTTTTTAAAAATTGAATTTCAAGTTAAAAGTCTGAAAATTTTAGGAAAATAACCTCATTTTATGTAGAACAACGTTTTTTTTTTTAATTAAAAAAAAAGTTAGACTAAACTTCAAGTCGCCTATGCTTGATCGGACTCAAACTTCAGCTCAAGAGCAGGCCATGTGCTTCAAACTCAATCAAGCTTCAAACCAAACTCTAAGTCAAACAAAAAATTTTAAGTGGGGCTATGGATGACAATGGGTTTTTAACCCGATCCATATCCGTACTACCCGACCCTAAAAAATAGATATGGATGCTAAAACATGGATTTTAAATGGATGTTAAAAAATGGATGTGGATATGGATTTAGATATGGGTCTAGTAAAAACCCGAACCGATGGATACCCATACCGATCCGTTTTCAAATAACAATATTTTTTTTTCAAATAGCAATATTAATTGGTACATATATAATTGTTTGCATCTT
>JANZLX010000007.1:24686717-24698190 GCA_025531955.1 Erythroxylum orinocense | reverse complement strand
CTGAAGTAGAAAAGTAGAGCTACAACATTCCCCTCTGAATTACCGTATTTGGCAAAAGGCTGATGATTCTTCCACTTCTTCACTAATATGATTTACATTTGCATGCGTACCTTTCTTTTATGCGTGACCTCAAGCAACTTAAATTAATCATCTGTTAAGGAAATGTTTTGAATAATTAGGAAAAGGCCAAAGAAAGAACTGGGTGTTTTAGCTTGAATACTTTTGCATGAAGTTAGTCGTTTTGATACTGAACTATGCATTTGGTCATGTGATAACTAGTCTACATGTAAAGGCTGGACATGTTAATTTTGTGCTATTCATACTTGAAATAAAATAAATTTACTATTGTTAAAAATACGAAGGATTGTCTAACTCGTAACTTTCCAGTCATAAAGAATAACCTTATCAATTGCTCTAAGGGACATCTTTTACTGTTAAAATATACTAAAAACAAATAATAGAATATCAAGACAATGCTAACATTTTTCCTTATCATATACTTTTTGCTTAAACGATTTCTTAAGTTTTTTAAGATGATTTTTTATTAAATCAATTTTGTGTTGTCTATCAATTATATCTTTCAAAATTAGTTGTTTTAAATAAAGTGGTTTAGAAAAGTTTTTGACTTGTTAATGTAAACTACATTAATTTGGTTAAATTTTATAAATCTTGGACTCTTTAATATTTAAAATTAAGTATAACATGTCTGAATTAAAATAATAAAATAGTAAAAATTAATAATTTTAATTAAAAAAATTAATAATAGGTCAAGTTGAATTCAAATCCTTTTAAAGTTGAATCTAATTCTAAAAATTTTCAATTACGTATTTATGCCTAAAAATTTTTAAGTTCGAGTTGGACAATTAGATTTGATTATCCGAATTTGAGTATAGACTTAGTTAAATTTATTCTTTTAAAATTAATCTAAATTTTAATCTGTAACAATTATTAAATTCAAACTTGAATAAGTCTAAATACTCAAACCGAACTTGTCAAACCAGGCTGATTTTCCATCCTTTTCTTTATCATTAATTGGCGGTGACTAACTATGATAATCCAATGAGAGTTCTTGTATGTGAAATCCAATCCAAACCCCACAATGCTTCTCAGTATTCTCCAGCTTGTATACTGGCACTTAGTGCTTGGCACAGAAGTCAAACAAGGACACAGGTTAGGGTAAACCTTGAAGATGACCTTGACTTCTCTTTGTTTATGTTGGCAGAGCTAGAAGAAGAGAGTAGAGAATGTATGTTTAACAAAGAACAACGTCTTCTTTTCTTTTCTTTTCTCCTGTAAATTACCAACATATTTATACGAGTCCAGATCTTCTGTTCAGTTTTACTCTATTTTATTCTGTCTCATGAAATCTAAATCATTTATTTTGTGAGCCTCACGTAGGTCTCATGCAGGACTCACATAAATAAATGGCTGAGATTTATTAGACACAATAAGACACCATAATATTGAACAGAAGATCTGAACTCTATTTATACATCATTTTAGTCAAAAAGTATGTCAACCATGATTTAAGGAAATTTCTTCACCACACTTACATATTTTAAGCTCCTCCACGAATTTACAACAACTTCTAACTAATGGAGGATTACAAAATATCAAAATCAAAATGACAGCACATGCATCAAAAAATACATCATGACAACAGATTTCTCAACACTCCTCCTTAAGGCATGTGATGGAGCGAACACCAATGAGTAACCTAAGAAATTCAAATCTTGGTTTCTGCCATGCTTATGTAAAGATATCTACTGCTTGACCATTTCAACTGCAATGTCTAATCATTACTTCATTGTCTTTTTTAGCTTGCCTTATGGCAGGATATTTTATCTTGATGTGTTTTGTTTTGCCATGGAAAAGAAGGTTCTTCGCCATTGCCACTATTGACTTGTTTGTTTTGCCGTGGAAAAGAGGGTTCTTCACCATTGCCACTACTGACTTGTTTTCACAAATAATTTCAGTAGCTTTCTCTTGCTGAAGATTCAAATCAGTCATAATTTTCCTTAACCAAATTGCTTGGTTTACAACTGCACAAACAGAAACATATTCAACTTCTCCCGTTGATTGTGCAATTGAAGATTGCTTCTTCGTTCCCCAACATATGATACCTGAACCCAAGGAAAAACAATAGCCACTGGTGCTTCTCATATCCTCTACTGAACTAGTCCAGTCACTATATGAGAATCCTAGCAGCTTGATTGAAGAGTTTTTTCTGTACAGTAAGCCAAAACTTTAAGTACCTCGTACATATCTGAACACCCTCTTGGCTGCTACTAAATGGATTTATGATGGTTCATTCATGAATCTTGATAGCAAGCTTGAAGAGAACATGATATTAGGCCTAGAAATTGAAAGATAAAGCATAGAACTAATCATCTTTCGGTAAAGAGAAGCATCTGCAAGTTGAGCACCATCATTTTTCTTCAATTTTTCTCCATGGACAGTAGGTGTACTCACTGGTTTACATTTACTAAGATTGAACTTCTTTCTTAAACGATTTCTTAAGATTTTAAGATCATTTTTTATTAAATCAATTTTGTGTTGTATATCAAGTATTTCTTTTAAAATTAGTTGTTTTAAATAAAGTGGTTTATATTGATGCTCACGAAGAAGAGCTCTTCAGTCCTCAATAATTAGTGAAAAATAAGGATAATTTTTTGCGGAAATCAAAAAATGTGTAATTATTTGACAGTCCGTTTCCACACAAATAGGTGCAAAAGGAAGAGTTTTGATCCGGCTAAGGGCTTCTCGAAAATATAGTGCTTCACCTATTTGAGGATCCCCCAACCTGGTACCGTCAACGATTTGCCCACCACAGTTGAAACCTTTGCAGTCCCGAATCATCATTCCTAATCCGTACCAACCAGTAGATAGAAGAGCCACGTCTACATTACACTTGAACTGACTCGGTGGTGGAGCCTCCCATTTGGATGAAGGGTGGTGCGTCTTGGCCGATATAATGTATCTTCTAGTTTGAGCAGTGGTCCATTCCAAGAGAGTTGTGGTAGCTCTCCGAAGAATATAAGAAGGTTCCTGAACAGATTGGTGCCATATAACTTCATTGCGGTGGGTCCACAAACTTTAGAGAATCATGTAAATCTTCTCCTTCTATGACTTCATATAATCAGATATAACAGAAGCCAGCCAATGATGTACTGTTTCATCCGTAGATAAATTCCAATCAACAGAGAAGAGATGCCAGACTGAATTAGCAACATCACAATGAAGGAAAATATGTGTTTCATCCTCTGTGCCTCTATTACATATAAGGCAAAGATCAATTATATCAACGTGACGTTGTTTTAAATTGGCTCTACATGGAAGTGCCTTTCGTAAAAGACGCCAGATAAATAGTTTGATTTTACCTGGAATATGAAGTTGCCAAATTGTCTCCCATGGGAAGCCTGATACTCTGAGCTCTAAATTGACAGTTTCCATACCCAACCGGTATCCTTCTTTAACCTTATACTCACCCTGATGGTTAAGGGTCCACATCCAATCATCTTTACACCGTGATAAACTAAGTGGGATCGGTAAAATTAATTCTGCATCCCTACGATTGAAAATTTGTCGGATTGATTCTTCATTCCACCGGTGATCCCTCATCAGCTCAGCGACATACTTCACATGCCCATTGGAATCAGATTGTATATAAGGATCCCCCTCATCCATTAGCCACGGATCTAGCCAAATTTGTGTGTCCTGCCCATCACCAATCCTTCGTCGACAGCCCCGAAACAACATTGATTTTGCTTGATGTATACTCCTCCATCTTTGGCTTGGGTTATGTCCCAGTTCTGCTGAAAGAAAATCCGTCTTGGGAAAATACCTGGCTTTGAGAATTTGTGCCGCAATAGAGTTCGGGTATTTTAGAATCCGCCATCTTTGTTTTGCCAAAAGCACCAAATTAAATTGCCTCAGATCTCTATATCCCAAACCTCCATAAATCTTTGGTAGAGCAAGTCTCTTCCATCTTAGCCAACGCAGACCTTTGTTTTCTCTTCCCCCATTCCCAAAAAAACCCATTCATCAAATTCTCCAACTCTTTACATGTTTTCATTGGTAAAAGAAAAAGTGACATAAGGTAATTAGGCATAGCTTGTGCCACATTTCGCAGTTGGATGTCTTTCCCAGCTTTGGAAAGCATCTTAGCTTTCCAACCTTGTAATCTCTTCGTAAATAAAAATAAAAATAAAGTGGTTTAGAAAAGTTTTTGACTTGGTAATGTAAACTACATTAATTTGGTTAAATTTTATAAATCTTGGACTCTTTAATGTTTAAAATTAAGCATAGCATGGCCGAATTAAAATAATAAAATAGTAAAAATTAATAATTTTAATTAAAAAATAGTAATACGTTAAGTTGAATTCAAAAATGTAAAGTCGAATCTAAATCTAAAAATTTTCAAAGATATATTTAAGCCTCAAAATTTTTAAGTTTGAGTTGGACAATTGGATTTGATGATCCGAATTTGAGCATAGACCTAGTTAAATTTATTCTTTTAAAATTAATCTAAATTTTAATCTGTAACAATTACTTAAATAAAACAATTATGAAATTCAAGCTTGAATAAGTCTAAATACGCAAAGCCGAACTTGTCAAATCAGGCTAATTTTCCATCCTTTTCTTCATCTTTAATTGGCATTGACTAACTATGATAATCCAATCAGAGTTCTTGTACGTGAAATCCAATCCAAACCCCACAATGCTTCTCAGTATTCTCCAACTTGCAGACTGGCACTTAGTGCTTGGCACAGAAGTCAAACAAGGACACAGGTTAGGGTAAACCTTGAAGAAGACCTTGACTTGTCTTTGTTTATGACCAAACTCTCATCTTTGGAATATCCAAAGCAAGCAGGATAACAGCAAGTTGGATAACTCTCCATATACCAACATCTCCTCATTAAAAAATCACAGGACCCATAAGCTTTTAACATGTCTACACCAGCAGAGTAAGCTCTCTTACTCTCTCTAACGGTTACAGACGATTACTTTCTGATATTCTTATCTGTTTACTTAACGATTATAACAGCTTCTGTATCTTGAAGAAGGTTATGATTGATATTCATTTTTTCTGATTAAAAACTGTTTGTCAGATACTATAATTCCTTGCCACCTGTGAGCAAGATATATGGAGTTGCCTGTCTGATGACCACGACAGGATATTATCTTGGTCTTTACAGTCCCGTGATTTTAGCACTCTTTTATGAAGATGTAATCAAACGTTTTCAGGTATTATGTTGTGTTATCCGAGTTTTTATGTTTATGGATGACAGGAGCTTTGAACTTGTACATGTTACTGTACGCAGGTTTGGAGGCTTATCACCAACTTCTTCTTCCTTGGTCCTTTCTCCTTCCCTTTTGCGTTTCGCCTTATAATTATGTAAGAAAAAGTTGGTTTAAACTTGTGATGATCTTGTTTATGCTTTTAAGATCAGAAAGAAAAATCATATTTGTGTGCATAAGATTGTGGCAAGGATATATGAACGATTCAGATGCCTTCCTAAAACATTTATGATGTATATGATAGAATTAAAAGTAAAAGACGTTTATTCCTGAAATCTGTCAAGTTCTGCTGAAAAAGTGTCTGACGTTTTGATTTGATGGCTGCTTCCGTCATAAACCTTGCTCAAGAGCAAAATATGGTGTCTCCCTGGAGAGAGGTCCCTTCGACAAGAGGACTGCAGATTTTGTGTGGATGTTCTTCTTTGGAGCACTGTCACTTCTTGTAAGCCATTCCTACATTCTAACTGCACAACAAGATTGTAATACATAGCACTGGTTCTAAACCTAGTTTTAAGACAAAACCATTTCCTAATCTCCACTTTTCCAGGTTATGTCTGCAGTTCCGGTACTATGGTCTCCTTTCATGGGAGTTTCGTTGGTGTTCATGATAGTCTATATTTGGGGACGAGAGTTTCCAAATGCACGAATCAGCATATATGGTCTTGTCTCATTGAAGGCAAGTAGATGGTTTTGATACTTACCTCTTTTTTTTACTTTAGTTTCATGTTAATCAGTTTGAAGCAGGGATTCTATCTTCCTTGGGCAATGCTAGCTCTTGATCTGATATTTGGGGATCCATTAATGCCTGATATTCTGGGAATGATTGCTGGTCATCTATATTACTTCCTCACTGTTCTCCATCCACTTTCTGGTGGAAAGTTCATGTTAAAGACTCCTGTCTGGGTGTATCCTTCCATTTTCTGTTTCAAAGCCGAGCGATTTGATAATTTTTGTTTTTTATTTTTGGGAAATTTGGATGAACATGCTTTTGCATAGTCCTTGATGTGCAATTCTCAGGCACAAATTGGTATCATTCTGGGGTGAGGGAAAGCAAATGAACTCTCCGGTGCGGCGTGATCCGTCTGCCGGAGTGGCTTTCCAAGGAAGAAGCTATCGGCTGAGTAGCAACAGAACCAACAACACTACAGAGCAGCAGCAGCAGCAGCAACAGACTGGTTCAGGCGACGGAGCAGCTTTCCGAGGAAGAAGTTACCTTCTTGATGGTCACTAGCAACCTACTTGGAAGTCTAGAGTTGGTGTTGAATACTTTGACCTATATATGTTCAATAAACTCACAGGTTGGTTTAGAACTATAACACTCAAAAGTTAATATTAAAACTATGTCGTTTTATTAAAATTTAACAAAATGAATCACTTAAAATAAATAATTAGTTCAATTTTTTTTATGACACATAATTGATCTTAGTTAAGAACATTAATAAGTTCAACAAAATTTTGAAATTATAAAATTTAATGTAAAATAAAAATAAAATTTAAGCAATTAATTTAATTTTATTAATATATACAAACATGTAGATAAAAATAAAATAAGATTTTTTAACTTTTAATAATCATAGTATTTTATCATTTTTTTTATATTTCCGACTAGGTTTTTTAATCATTGCTATTTTAAGTATATCCGAAAAAAGCTTTAAAAATACAATACTCAAATAAATAAACAAATAATTGTATAAATAAATAAATATAAATAAAAGTAAGTAAATAAATAAACATAATGAATCTTATTTAGATTCAATCCAATGCATAAGTTTCCTTATTTTACATGGGTCTGAGGAGGGTTATAATATATGCGGTCTTTTTTGTGCATTTTGACAAAAAGTTATTTCCGTGACTTAAACATATAACATTATGATCACAAACAAGTAACTTTATCAACTATTTCAAAGCTCATTTTAAATTTAATTAATCAAATAAAAATAACAATAAAATTGGTTGTTTGGATATTTTAGTCAAATCGTTCTTCTAAAAAATTCGATTAACTTAAATTTAACTCGTTAATTTTAAGCATCGAGCCAAAATCGTTAGCCCTATTTTTATATGGATCCTATATACTCCCTCTGATTCATAATGAATGTCGTTTTATAGGGATTTTAATTATTCAAAATAAGTCTCGTTAGTGACTTTTTATGCATATTTATAATTTTACTTCCAAAATTACCTTTTAATTTCTCTCACATCTTAATTACACATATTACACAGATTATATTTTTAAGGCACTTTAACATGTAATTAATAAAGGTATATCAGATATTTCATTAACTTTCTTAATAAATGTGCATTCTTGTAAAACGACACTTATTATGAATCAGAGGGAGTAGCTTTTTATGTTTAATAACATTGGGCTAACTATGGTGGGTCTTAGTATTGTCTCAGCCCATTTTTTTGTTGACCAGTTTTCTGCGGTCTAACCAAGCCCGACCCATTCTCACCCCGAACCCGTGAACTCTCCGCCTGAGCATGAGAACGGAATATTCAATGCAAGCTCCCTTAACTACCACGCCAATGCTTTTTTCAGGTTTATGTTATTACATAGTCACCGACCACGCAACCTTTTTTCTTGTCTCGTCTTCTTACAGAATCTTTCAATCCTAAAGCTTTTCCCATTTTACGCTTTCCAAGGAAACCAAAAGTTGCATAGCAGAAAAGGAGAGAAAAACAAAAATCCCAGCTCTTTCTTTCTTTCAAGTTGGTATTTTGTTTAGATTCGCTTGCTAATTCCAACCCCATTTTTGTATATTTATATTCCCAGAAGCTAGAATTTCTAAGTTCTGTTCGATTACGTTGTGTACAGTAACATCATCCATGATTTGGTTAAGACTTTTCGTTGTATTCCAATTCTTAGCGTTGGCTTTCTGTGATGAACATCTCAACCCTCATGGTCTCCCACGACCCCTAATTCTCGAGTACCAAGAGAACATAGTGGAGCTGACCCAAGTGAAGGAATTGGACAATGAGCTGCAATTACAGTGTACAAGTTGGAGAGTTGCAGTGGAGGCTAACAATTTGAATCCTTGGAGAACAATCCCAATGGAGTGTGCTGAGTATGTGAGAGATTATGTTAACGGGAGGGGTTATAGTTTGGATCTCGAGAGAGTGTCCAATGAAGCAGGGGTTTATGCGAAGAGTGTTGAATTGGTTGGTGATGGGATGGATGTTTGGGTTTTTGATGTTGATGAGACTCTGTTGTCAAATCTGCCCTATTATACGGAGCATGGATATGGGTATGTATTACGCGTTGGATGAGTTTTTGTCTTTCACTTGATTTTTCTGTTTGGTTGTTGAGAAAATACAGGAACTGACACGTGTGGAGGTTTTTTAGTTTGCTTCCGTGGGTATGCGAGAATTGAATTTCTGGAATCACTATATGTCACAGGATCCTGAGAATTAAGACACGAGGCTTAATTTTGTCTGATCATATTAAAAACAGACTCATACTATCAGCCATTAAGATGAGAAGTTTTGTGGTTGGAACTCTAAAACAGAACATAGGATTCTGAGAAACTATGTTATTTAACTCATTGGTGTTGGAGATTTTGTTTGGCTTGAATTGACTTGATTTAGAGCTTGTAATCTTTAAATTTTTTGCAGTTTGGAGATTTTTGATCCGGTTGAGTTTGACAAGTGGGTTGAGAAAGCTGCAGCACCGGCTATAGAGCCTAGTTTGAAGCTCTACAAAGTGGTGCTGGGTTTGGGATTCAAGGTTTTCTTACTGACTGGACGCAGTGAGAAACAAAGAAATGTAACTGAGAAGAACTTAATTGATGCCGGGATTTTGAACTGGGACAAGCTCATTTTGAGGTGAGTGTGAGAGCTTTCTGGTGGTGTCAAGTAGACTTTATTTGCTATTTATGCATTATGTTTGTCTGCTGAGGCTGTGAATATTGGATGATTAATGTTATCTGCGAGGATTTCCAAACTCATATATAGCTCTTGTTAAGGTTCATTCATTTGAATGCTTCCTAAAAAGATGCTCTCTAAAGTCATCTCCCCAGCATTCATAACATATGTGTTGTTTAGTAGAAATGGATTAGATCAGTTAATATTAGCTGCTCTATATCTTACCATTCCTTTGTGCAAACTTACGTCCTGAATTGTTCTGAGATGACAACTTCAAATCTAAGAATAGAAGACCTAATTCTCAGGATTGTTAGTTTTTCTCCCTGTTTCTTGGAGAATAATAATCAAGTTACTGCTGAAGTTGAAAATCCTGGCAAATCGATCTTCATCTGATGAGAGGCAGCTCAATGATTAGGGTTCCCCTGTACAAGTTTCATTGCAGTTAAACTTTCCATGTGACTCTACTTCAGTGTTTACTTGTTTTTCTGGACTACAATCTGACGATTGTTATATGAATTGAATGATTATGAAGAATGGTAAAGAATGAGGAACTTTGACGAGTTTGATGAAAACATTATCACTAAACGAATCGGCTATCCTTCTGGTTACTTTTATGATTCTTTGTTCTTTTCTTGTTTCCCTTATGATAAAATTTAAAGCTAACATCAAAGAGAAACACACTCCTCTTGTTACGTGTTCATTTGCAATAATTTGGTGTTGGAGATGACTGCTTATCATCATTGCCTTGCATTATGTACAGAGCTTCAGATGATCATGGTAAACTAGCAACTATATACAAGTCAGAAAAGAGGACTGACATGGTGAAAGAAGGATTCAGGATTCTGGGTAACGCCGGAGATCAGTGGAGTGATTTATTAGGCGCCTCGTTGTCGATCCGGTCGTTCAAGTTTCCGAATCCTATGTATTACATACCCTGATGAGCCATAGTTGCACGTGAATAAACCAAGAACTTGATATGTACAGGTTTGTATGCAGTCAATTATACAGTCATTCAAATTTCCAAGATTTCTTCATTAATGCCCTTTGATTCAAATGTGTTATTGCATCATTCAAGTCCTTTGCTTTCTGGAATAATAAGCAAATTTAGTATTCTGGGATAGTTGCTGTTTCTTGATGAACAGGCTTGCTATTTATTAGGTTATGAAAGATGCATTGTCTCAATCCATTTTATTACATCAAAGTTTCACCATTTATTCTGGTGATAGTTTTATTTTGGGTAACCAATTCTAAATTCTCCATTCTTTTAGAATTTTTTTCAAGATTAAGTTTTTAAAATTTTCAATTGAGTGACCAATCTTTTAAAATCTTTATAATTAAGCTTAAAACGTTAATTCCGTTGATGAATTTATTGATCTGACTAACTAAATTTTTGTTGTTCATAATATATAAATTTTCACTTGGAAAAATAGTGATCATCGTTAAATTAGAGGAGAGATAATTTTTTCCGGTGGACACATATTTATTACGGACAAGAAATATTCTATTAGTTAAATTAACAAATTATTAACATAACTAATGTTTTGAATTTAACAGTCAAGGTTTTAAAGGTTTATCACTAAATTAAAAATTTTAAAAGCTTGAATACTATATTGAAAAAAATCCTTAAAATTTGATTATTATTTTTAATATCGGTAAATTCTACCCGCTAACCAATTGAATAAACTATAAGGTAAATATAATAATCTGTAAGTTATGTATTATGAGTAAACTATCTGATGAACGACAAAAATTTCACTTGCTAAATCAATAAATTATTAACAAAATTAACGTTTTGAACTGAATTGTTAAAGTTTAAAAAGATTAATGACTCAATTTAAAATTTTAAAAACTTATATAGCATATTAAAAAATTCTAAAAATTTGAGTACATTAAAATTAATTATCTTTTTATTTTTAATTTCAGGAGATTACAGCAGTTATCTTTTTTTTTTTTTTTGGGCTTACAAAGGATAAAAAACAAACAAACCTCACACAACTCAAAAAACAAACACCTTAGTAGTGCAATGTTCTGCAGTATAAGGCTCCTTGTCTCGTAGATGAGCTCCATACCAACTATCAGAAGCTCCTAAAGTATATGCAGGCCTGGCTAAGTTATGAGTAAACTATTTGATGAACTAGCAATTCAAAACTAACAATTTCGATTCAATCAATACCTGTAAATGCTAGTGAATATATAAAATTAATTAAGTTGACCTCACATAATAGTTTTGGTTCAGTCTGATTCTGGCCGAATGGTACGTTACCATTTGGATCCATTGGTTGGAGACCTTCCGTGTTGATCTTCACGTGGAAAA
>JANZLX010000007.1:24674341-24684982 GCA_025531955.1 Erythroxylum orinocense | reverse complement strand
AATAAGCACCCTTGCTCTTTCAGTGTTGGTTGTCTTTTTTTCTCTAGGTTAAATATAAAAAAGATATCTCAAATTTTCTTAAGGTCAATAAGCACCCTTGCTCTTTCAGTGTTGGTTGTCTTTTTTTCTCTAGGTTAAATATAAAAAAGATATCTCAAATTTTATTTAATTTTGCAATATTATTCAGAATCTTAAAAATGATACTAAAATATTCAAATTTTAATTTTAGTAAAAATATTCCGATATTCAATTATCCATTAATGTGAATAATGTAACGAATTACCTTAAAATAATATTTTTATTATGAACTATCAAATATAATATTTATGTCATGTATAAATTTTATTACATAATAAATTAAAAATATCAAAAATTTTAAAATAATTATATACTCACCCGTATACTTATTTTTATAGTTTTAATTTTCTAATTTATTAAATAATAAATTTCATATATAACATAAATATAATATATGACACTCGGGTGGTAAAAATACTAATCTAACGTGGCTTGTCATATCATCAACATTAACAGAAAAATTAATATCGGGCTATTTTTGCTAAAATTAAAACTAAGGGTATTTTAGCTCTACTTTTTAAATTTTAGACTAATATTATAAAATTGAGTAAAATTTAAAAATATTTTAGAATAAAATATAAAGAACTTTTTTTAATTTAAGAAATCATTTTTTAAACCCTAATTTGTAAGATTTTGGAAAATTTTCTTCTAAATTTTAGTTTTTCAAAGCAAACTCTTCGAGTTAATTTTAATTAAATAATAATAATAAAATATACGTAATATAAATATTAAACACAAATTAATCAAATGTCATTAGTATAACAAGTCGAATCCAACTTTTAAAATCATTCTAAACTAATTATATTTGAATTAAATTAATAATATAAAATAATTATAATAAATAATTCATTTGAGTATTTCGATTCCAGTTTAAAAGTTAAAATAAATTATGTAAATAAAATTTAAAATAAATTATGTAAATAAAATTTAATTACTTTATATTTGATTTTTTTTTTCATATTGCCTGTCTTCGTGCTTATTTTTATGTCTTTTAGCTTTTGTTTATAAATGACCCTTTTCTAGGACTCCAGATTCTAGCCTTTAAAATTGTACCATCACCATCCCCACTTTCGCATTAATAGCCTCAAAGCAGGTGGCCTATCATAGCTGGTCCGTAGCTTTCTGTTTAGTTTTGTTTCACTTCTCTCAGGTCATTATCAGGCACCGAGGAGTTCTTGAATCGTCATTTATGGCTAAGGACTCTATTTCTATTAAGCCCCGTTTGATTGGCACGGATTGTTGTCAGGGATAGTAATAATTTCTTTCATGGTCAAAAAAATTAAGTAGTACAGAATCAAATAGATCGGTACAAGTGGTTCAACACTCTCATCCTTTACACAGAGATCTTAAGTTCGAGTCTTAAGAATAGAAAAATCTGTTTGACCAAAACTTTACTCCTTACAGGCTAACCCGGTGCTAGCGAAGATTAGTTTAAGAGCAAATGACTTAAAGGCACCTTCCTATAGTTAGGACCCCTTTAAGATATCTTGTGGACTAACAAACAAAAAATTAAGTGATATAGAATTAGAACGCTCTAATGAAAACAAGGTATTCTAACCCTAATTGATGAAGATGTTATGCTAAGTTTGGGTGGTGGTTGAGAGATGGAACTGAAATATAATAAATAAATTTTAAAAATATATAACAATCTATAAATTATATATTTTAAATAATCAATATAAAATCAATCTTTAATATTAAATAAGATTAAAAACTTTAGGAATATGAAAATAAGATATCCAACACTAACATTTAACAAATTGAAATTTTGAGTTCTTGAGTTTAGGATATTATTTTTAGGCACTTTTATTATTTCGTAGTTATAAAATTTTAAACATTTATTTTTATTAAATTAATTTTACAATTTATCATAAAAATTTTAATTTATTGCCATAATAGTGACAAGTTGGCAAATTCTAATTATTATTGAAGATTTTAAAATCTTAGGAATAGATGACATTTGATTAATTATATTAGATAAATAAAATTTTTAAGAGAAAACTTTAAAAATTTAAAATACAATTTATTAAAATAAAAATTAGAAGACTTATACGTACATGAAGGAAAAGTTACAGGATGACATAAGTAATGTTTTAAAAACTGAATCTATTCGGGTAGTTTAGTACTGAAAAATCTTAAATCAGTTAATTTTTTAGTTTGATTTAGTTTAATAATTTTTGTTATTAAAAACTAATCAATTTATTAATTATTCAGTCAGTTTTTATAAATTAGTCATTTTTCATAAAATAAAATAAACAAATTAATTTTTATTTAACAATCTTGTTTTAATTAAGCTTTATATTTTTTTATAGGTTAGAATAGTTTTCTTCAATTATTTTTAAAATTTTTAACTTTATTTAATCTTTAACTGGTTTTATAATAGTTTAATACTGATTGAATCTTTTAAATCTTAATTTTTTGTCATATGAGATTAACTTCTGTTCTCGTTTTAAAAATATTAGACACGGTTAAATAAATCACAATAAATTCGCATGCATAATCACACACTTTAAGCACCGAAAATAAAGAAAAACGACACAAAAATTTAACAAGGTTCGACCAATAATACTTACATTCTCAGGCAAGAGTAGAGATAATTTCACTATGAAGAAAACGATACTAATAAAATCCTTTACATATAGATTTTTTTTTCTTTAAATAATAAACTTCTTATGTGTCCCAAACTAAATTGGTTTAATCGAACTGAGTCAAGCTTGAAACCCAACATTGATTTCCGTTTTTCTTCAATTCAGGTCGCATCGCAAGTTTATCGGATCAAGTCGCCATTCAAATTCACCAAATTTCAAGACAAAATAACATCACCCACAATAATGCATATGAATTAGAAAGCACACTATGCTTATATTTCCAACAAGTTCACTCCATACTTCTTATATTATATTGACATAACTGGGTGCATGTGGTTATGATTTTTTAATATGGATATTAATATGGATACAATGTTTTATTGATAATCAATCATCATGTTTCATGTATGTACCAAATGAATAAATAAATTATAAATTATTTAAGGATTTAAAATTAAATTATAAACTAAATTAATTAATATTTAATAAATCCATTGTTTAGACTCTATACTCTTTATTTGTTGTATTATGACAAGACTTGTAGGCCTCACCAAAATTTTTTAATAAAAATGATATTATTTTTAATTTTTAAAAATTAAAAATATATTTATTGTCTGTTTGAATGAGCTTTTGAGAGGTCAATAAAGAGTGTTTGATTGTAAAAAAAAACATTTCTTTAATATATATGACTTTTTTGGCAGTCAAAATATATCTTTTTAAAAAGCTCAAATTTGAAATTTTTAAAAAAGATTTTCAAATAGCTTTTTCGGGTAAATTTTTTAGATCAATTAATAAGCTTATTTTTTAGTCTCTTTTGCCTTTATGTTTTACACATAATTCTCATAATATTCATAAACTCATTTTTACGTTTATCTTGCAAACTCATCTTTTCTATTATAATAAAATGTATAATTTATTATGTATTTAACTATTTATTCAACTTGAATATTTATATTGAGATTTATATAATATTATTTGGCTTTTTATTTTTATATTGCCAAACAATCTACTGTATGAAGCTCATTCAAAAAAGTTCTTTTTTAAATGATAACCAAACAGTCAACTGACTTCTTAAAAAAATTCTTCTTAAAAAAGATCTGCTGAAAAAGTTCTACTAACAAAAACTTTACTAGTATAAACCTAACGAAATATAGGCTTAATCAAGCTTAATTCATATTTGATTAGGCTTCAAGTTGGACTCAGGTCACCCTTAATCCGAGAATGATTATTTGGAAAACATGATTAACTATGGAAAGCTTAAGTTCCACTACATGCTTATAATTGTTCACTTGAAAGGTATGTCAAAATCCTATTAGCTTAGAAGGATTGTTCTGTTGCACCATGTTATAATGATTTCCCACCTTGTGTTTTTAATCATATCACTTTGAATTGACAATGTTCCTAATTAAGAAATTTGAAGTGTCCATTTTACTCAATTCCATTGACATTATAACCCTTATCCTCCATTTTAATTCTCGTATTAGTGACTTTTATTTATTTTAATTGGACATATTACCTTAAAGAATGAGATGATGATTTTAATTTTTTATTAACAATTATTACATTTGCAATAGTTTTTTAATATATAATCAATTTTTAAAAAATTAGACTGAAAATTAAATCGATAAAATAAAATATTTAAGGTTTATAAGATTTAATCAATATTAGCAAGGTTGCGTAATATTGAACTTCTTAAGACCTCACGTCTTAGTAAGATTTTAACTGGGTATTGATGCTAATGATGATTAAAAAAATCAAATCAATTGTTTTTGACAATAAAAATTATTGAAATAAATCAAATTGAAAAGTTGAAATTGAACTGAAAAATTTGATCTGTTCAAAATTGTTATAGTTAAATTATCTGTTAATTTAATTAATTAATCTATGCTTATAAATTAATCGATTTCTAAATTAAAATAAACTAATTAATTTTTATTTAATATTTTCTTTTCAATTAAATTTAAATTATTCGATGGATAAAAACAGTCTCCTTTAGTCATATTTTAAAATTTTTAATTTTATCTAATTGTGAACAAATCTTATGACGGAATAATATTAATTAAATTTTTAAAAATTTAAATCTCTTAGTTCTATTAGTTTAGTTTTCAATAGGGGTGAGCATTTGGGTAATTCGGGCTGGATTTTCACTGTTTGAGTCCGGCCCGAATTACCTGAATTTTTTTTGCCTTATCCGGCCCGAACCCAAACTTTCAATTACCCGAACTTACCCGATCCGATTTACCTGAATTACCTATTTACCTGGCCCGATTTAACCAAATTATTTCGGCCCGATTTACTCGAATTACCCTAAATATTTTATTTCACAATTTTTTTAAACCTAATTCGAGTAATCGGGCCGGGCCGAATTTTTTTCCCTTACCCATCCCGGCTTGAAAATAATTCGGATAACACCCGAGCCGGCCCGAATTACCCAAACTTTATAATTTCCTTACCCGAGTTAATTCGAGCCGGGCCGGGTAATCAAACCGGCCCGAATAATGCTCACCCCTAGTTTTCAATTATTGATAATAATAAAGCAAAATGATTAATATTTGGTGGGGAAAAAGAGGCTTGTGGGCCACCATCTGTCACACGTTTGGAGAGACTATGATAGCTCATGTGGTGGCAACGGTGTCACCAATTTGATGTTTTATGGACCGATGATAAAGGAGAATTCAATGCATGGAGAGCGAGTAACGTGGGGTCCACCTTACGAAAAATCAGAGCAATCTCCGCCGTTAATCAGCACGACGTCTCAACTACCTCTGTGAAAGGTTAGGCCCTACTCGTATATAGTAACGTCCCAGATCACCGTATTGATCCGACGGTGGATATCAGCTGGCTTGAATGAATGCCCTTTGTAGGGAATGAATCATGTTAATCTCCATTATGATTCTATTTATATCATACTTTTACTATTTTAAATTATTTAAAAATAGCTTATAATTTTAATGAGAATTTCATTACGTAGTTTAACCAAATTATTATTTAAAAAGACTTTTTTGAGAAAAGAAATTACAGCAATGACGAAAACACGCACTGTGAATATCACTAGATCACGAAATTTTGAAAGGTCTAATAATACGTAGTCTGACTCGTAACTAATAGAGAGCTTGTTTATAAAAGAGTTATTTGAAAAAAAATTATTATTTGAAAAGATTATATGACAGTTTTTAACTTAATTTTAATAATCAATAAGGGTCCATTATTTTTTATCTACAAAATATAAAATATTGAAATAGTATTAAAAAATGGAGTTTAAAGTTTTTTTAGTATTTCTTAATATTTTAGAATTTTTTTGAATGATAAAAATGCTTTCAAAAATAATAAATTATATAAAATATTTTGTATTTTTACCTAAATCATATAAACTAAGATAAAAAGATAGAGTTGGATGATAAAATACTTGTAAAATAATAAAAATATATATAAAGCATAAACTATGATAATGACAAGGAGGGAGTATTTACGCATATAGAAGAATATAATTACCCCAAGAAAGATTTTAGGTGGCCAGATTGATACAAATGGGTTTGTTCTTTTTAATTTCTGTTTCCTTATTCTTTCTACTTTTGAAGTTAAAGGTTGCATCTTTATGGTTGTGCGCCACCAACTATCTTCACTCTTGTCTCCAACTACATTACAAAGCCGAAAAGACTCCAATTTCTTGATCTTTTGGGTCCACACTTATCCTCTTCACTTTGGATTTGTTGAGCAACTTGAACAATTGTCTAACGTAGCTTCAGTTTACAGGTACTAATGGCAGGAAGCATTATTACTAATTTTAACCACTTGAGAAAATGACCAAAGATCCAATCTTTTTTGTTTCACAGCGACACCAAACCAAGTCTGCAGTCATAAAACAGGTAAAACATCACATGGTTAGATAGGTATGTTCCACTGGATTCAGCTCTCTATATTTTATTGGATTCTTCTCCTTCATTCTGATATAGAAGGCTCTCTCATCCCTCTCATATCTCTCAGCCTCTCCTGATCCAATGCCCATTTGTTCTAACCAGAGTTTAACAGTTTTTTTTTCCCCCCACAGAGAAAGTTAAAGCTTGTATTCCACAACCCCACAAAGTTTCATTCTATCTCCTTCTTCTTGTCTTGTTCTCACGTATCCCAACACAAAGCTGAACTGAAGCTTCGTCACGCTTAACTCTTTATACTTTTTACACTGTACCCAGATCTTGTTTCTTTGTTCCTCGTACACTGTAACTGTTAAATTCCTAAAAGCATCGTATGCTTTTTCAGTAGGAGAGGTTCAAAGATTTCTTCTTTGAAAATGAAGAAATCCCAGATGCTAAAACTGATTCTGGGACTAACTCCAGCTGCTGTTGTGATCATTCTCGTACTTATAATCTTTATTTACATGAGAAGAAGAGCGAAGAAAAACTTCAATGACATAGAGTCCACTGAGCACAAGCATGGGGATGAGATAGAGTCAGAGGAATTAATGGCTTTCCAAGGGGGTGAGGACCTTACGATCAGTGACATTCTTGAGGCTCCTGGAGAGGTGATTGGAAAATCCAATTATGGTACTCTCTATAAAGCTTTGCTTCAGAGGAGCAATTGCGTGAGGTTGCTTAGGTTCTTGAGGCCAATTTGCACTGCGAGGGGGGGAGATTTTCTTGATGTGATTCACTTGTTGGGTAGCGTTAGGCATCCTAATTTGGTGCCACTTTTAGGGTTCTATGCGGGACCAAGAGGTGAAAAACTTCTTGTTCATCCTTTTTATAGGCATGGGAATCTGGCTCAGTTCATCCGTGGTAAGTTGTATAGCTTTTGATTTCCATTTTTGATGTTTGGTAGCTGACAAAATACAGAAGCTTTCTCTTCACATTGTTTGTCACAGGAAATTGTAACAACGAACTATATGGCTAAGCGAACTTGATGACCTACAATAGAGAAAAATCACGGCTTTCTAAGCTATGTTACTCTGTTTTATGGATCTTATTTTTCTGAGTAATGGTTACATGAATTTCTAGATAAATGAAAAATCATGGGCGGTAGTGAGAGCAAGATCACTATTGCTTAATTTTGTTGGAACTTTTAAGGCAGAGGAACATGTTTTATTGATTAGAACTTACTTTTAAGTGATGTCGGATCCAAAATGCGGAAATAAAAACTTGAAGAAGTTTATAAGAGATGGAAGGTGAGTGTAAATCTCTTGTTAGATCTTGAAATTCATGGAACTATGTATTGCATCCTCTACCATATGGGTTTTTCTTAATTCTGTCATTTTCGATCTTTTCCGTGCATTATGAAGTTCCCTTGTTAAGACTAATTTTTGGCAGAATCCTGTTTTACTGTCATGTCATGAGTTAATTTGTTGATTAAACGATCGCTGAACTTGCACATATCTTCAATAATTTGACCATTTGGTTCTTCTTCATAGGCTCTTTCCTTCTATAGCTCTCTCTCTTCCTCTATGTTTTAAATCTGTTTTCTTTTCCTTTGTTTTCCGGGTTGGTGGAGCGGATCCTCTACCGATTTGAGAGTGATATCTAATTTGTTCTCTGCTGTGCAGATCTCTTCCTGTGCAAGTAGTCAACTAAGTTTGAATGTTTGTTGCATATTTCACTTTCAATGACCTCATTATGGCATTTCAACTTTGTCCAACAAATTTCTTGATGTTCTTAGTTAAATACTACCATTTCATCCTGTGAGTTGGAATCTGTAGCTTAATGATACCAAGTTTGATTTTGATGGACAGATGGGAGTCCTGAATCTCACAAGTGGACTGTTGTACTTGAGATATCGACTGGCATAGCCAGAGGATTAGATCATCTTCATTCAGGATTACAAAAACCTATTATTCATGGAAATCTCAAGTCAAAAAATATACTTTTGGACCGTAATCATAAACCATTTATCTCAGACTTCAGCCTATTTCTGTTGTTGAATCCTACTGCTGGACAAGAAATGCTTGAAGCTTCTGCTGCTGAAGGTTACAAAGCTCCTGATCTTATCAAAATGAGAGATGCAAATGAGGAGACGGATATATATAGCTTTGGGATAATATTGCTTGAACTGCTGTCAGGGAAGGAAGCTATTAGTGAGAACCCTAGTACCGATGAGGACTTCTATCTCCCAACATTCATGAGAAATGCTGTACTTGATCGAAGAATTTCAGATTTATACCATCCAGACATACTTCTTAGCAATGGCACTGACCTTCGGAGGCCAGTTACCGAAGAATGCATACTCAAATTCTTTCAGCTTGCCATGGCTTGTTGTGCCCCTTCTCCTTCGATTAGGCCAAATACGAAAGAAGTCCTCTGGAAGCTTGAAGAAATTGAAAGATAGCATACATACCAATTGTGAAAAGTACTGTGCGGATGATTTTGACCTAGATTTTTCAATTATGGTTGGGACAGCAGTGATGAACAGGGATGACAATGACTTGCAGGAAATTCATACATGGTTATTCAAATTATTGAATGCTTCAGATGCATAACAAGAGCTGCAGAATTTCAGATGTTGATGCTCATCAATAAAGTTTTGTTGCCAGAATATTAAATTGAAGCAAAATTTGTACTTTTTCAGCCATCCAACAAGAAATGTAGATTTGTAGTCGGACTTGGAAATTTGGCTTTGTCAGAATCTGGGAATTCTTTATTGCAGAAAACACAGCAGCACATGATCTTGGATTTCATATCATGCCAGCTTTCTTTTGTTAAGTTCACACAGGAGTCCCAAACATTTCTCCAGCACAGGTGTTCGTGCTTGTTTCAACTACCTCACCACTTTCAGGATTTGTGTTCTTGGTTGGGATGATTCTCATGTTTTTACTGATTGCTGCTGATTCTGCGCCAAGAAACACCAAATCCAATGCCAAGTTTTCTGGTGTTGTAGCTACTGCATATCCTATCCTAAATCAAAGTTAGAAATGGGAAATTGTATAGTCTAATTATTCTACATTTCTTTATGTTCATGCCCTTAGCTGGCTAAGGGAGGTGGAGTCAACTTCAACATCACAATCATTATTGCATGAAGATGTCTAATTTGGTCAATGGCCCTTTTATGTGTAAAAACACCTGTCTCTTTGGCAACGTGAAGCACACTTTCAAAAGGACCACTCCTTTGTTGGTCCAATTGCTTCAGTTAATTCTACTCCAAGTCTGACCTTGAACATACGTATATTTTAGACTTTGTGATGTTTTGTATAATAATGATTCAGTATGGTTGACAATTGTGGCAATTAGAGTCACTATCTATGATGTTAGTTGATGCCAATTCTTCTGTTCTTAATGTCAAGATTCCTTTTAACTCGTTCCATATGCAGCTCCTTGTCTCAGCTGCAATTTGTCATTACCTTTACTAAGAAAGCTTTAATGTCAAGCTTACAGGCGTTACTATCAAACAAACTGATAATGGTGATCATCGTGCTTGTTATGTAGCTTGACATAAGAAGAACAAGAATCACATGAAAATGAGTTTCAAGTTGATTTTTTCCAAATAATGTGGAAATATACTTATTCTACTTTCCATAAACAATGGATTTAAGTTCATCTATTTAGTTCTTGCAAAAATAGTAGCTAGAAATTGTAGGAGGAAAAAAAAAGCCCTAAAAAGAATTAGAGAGAAGTGATTAAGAATTATATGACTCTGTTGGAATTTATGGAAAATATGACTTGAAGTAGAAAATTTTGGCATATTAGGATTCAGATAAAGAATCTCTCGTAGAGAGGCCATTCTTATTCTCTTAGATATTTTAGACATTTTCTTTCGAATTTTTCGTTTTGTAGTTAGTTTTTTTTTTTGGTTGATTCCGAGGGCAATGCCCTAGATAACAAACTGACTAGCGAAAATAAGTGACACCAACAAGATCATGGAAGAGCCAAGAGGCGATACAATCTGGCGGTTCCGGTAGGTAATGCACTCCCGGACCGAAAGTGTGGGCATGGTGAGAGAGGCTATCGGCCACGAAGTTTCCTTCCCGATGAATGTGCGATAGATGGGCGGAATC
>JANZLX010000007.1:24620977-24640711 GCA_025531955.1 Erythroxylum orinocense | reverse complement strand
TCCAGGTCTGGATAGCTACTTTACTTATTTGACGGTGTGAGTATTTATTTTCCAATTTCGTTGATGTTCAATCATTCATCCCACTTGACGACCTATTGGTGTAGAAGACGTGAATCCCAAGTCGTCTAATAAAACAAAGAAGTCGATGATATGTTTTTTTCTTGACCCGTTGCTCTTTTAAGTTGAGCCACAAATGTCTTTTCCAGGTCTCGATAACAACTTTACTTATTTGACGGTGTAAGTATACATGACCATAAGTTGAGAGCTTAGGCAGATTATTTTCCAAGAGAAGCGAAACAAATTTTTTAAATTTTGTTAGATTAAATTTAATTTATTTGTCTAAAATTGTTTTTAAAAACTACATCACACATTATTTATTCTCAATTCTTTTAATTTAATTTTATTTATTTTTCTATAATTATTCAATAATATTAAAACAGCCAACAACATAATGCTATAATTATGCCTAACTACGGATCGTTAGGCATCTTAGTGATGCTTAAAATTTCATTAAGAGTAAAGAAAATTGATGGAATTCTTTTCAATTAGTTGAGGAATTGACTTGTCAACTACTTTATATTATTACAGTAGGCCAAAGTTCTGCTGAACCACAAATGTTGCCTTCAACTTTAATAGCAATTGGTTGTTTTGGACGGTGACGCTGTTTTCCGTTCAATCACAAATACCAACATCCATTTATATGTAAGTCTATCATGCGAATTAAGTGGATTCAGTCTTCTGTTTTCTTAAATGTTAATTTGATAAAGTCAAACATTGGTTACTGAGACTGGGACCGTACATTGTGCCCTGCGCATGTTCAGGTCTCTAAATTGAGTTAGCAATTAACTTCTGGTTTACCTCCTACTCCCCTTCTTCTTTCTTGTGTTATGACGCATTTAAAGTTGGAAACTTGAACAATAAATCACACCAAAGGAAGGCATAAGATACTAAGCAAGCATTAGTAGTACCTGCAAGTAAGACCTCCAACAAGTCCCTTGCTTTAAAAAAAATGAAAAAGAATTATAATCATGGTTAAAATTATATCTACATTACAATTAGTTCAAGAGATTAAGCCTACTATCATATTACAATATGACAAAAAACTTCCTAAAAAAGGTCATCGATCAGAAGAAACAACTATAAGCATCATTTATGTTTCACGTAAATTTTCTAGAAAAAGCTCATTCATCATTTCCTGTTTATGGGAGTCATTTAACTCCTTAATATGAATCTATAGTTTTCCATATTTCTTGGGAATGAAGTGAAAAGAAACTAAAGAATTTGATGTTCACCTATGAACATCTATATTCAAACGACAATTATATAGTCTTTCTTAATGATATCGCAAAAATATTTAATCTTTCTTGACGGTATCGCGAAAAGATTTAACTTTTAGGTGGAGGAACCTCTGCATATGCTGTTGCAGATTTTCCTTCTGCAACAGAATTTGACTTACAAATGACTTGCTTATGAAGTTATCATATGTTGTCTAAATGCAGTAAGAATTTCATTTTTTTTCGAAAAAATTTTTAAAAAACGACGATAATTTTATTAATAAAAGAACTCGAATACAAAACTTCAAAACACCGAAGGTAAACAAAAACAGAAGACAAAAGAATGAAACTTAGAGACACACTTAGGACTCACTTCTCTCTCTTCAATTGGTGGTGTGTACAAATGGTGCTAGGATTGCCTATTTATAGGCATCCGTCACAGACTCTTGCAACTTGTAACAAGTTGCAAGAAAATTCTAGATTTCCATGTTGCAAGAAAATTCTAGAGTTTTCTTAGATATAGAATTTTCTACAAATCTCTAAAGTTAGTTGGTGACTTCTAACAATCCCCCTCACCAACTAATTTCTCTTCAAAGTTTTTGTTGAGATTATCCCAAGCTGCTCGCAAAACTCTTCATGTTTTGTCCCGCTGAGACCGTTTGTGAATATATCTGCAACTTAGTCTTATGTTTTGATGTACTTCATTGTTATATCGCCTTTGAGAACTTTTTCTCGAATATAATGATAATGTACCTCCACGTGTTTTGTTCGTGCATGGAATACTGGATTCTTCGCTAGCCGTATTGCTGACTGGTTATCACAGAATAGCTCCACCAAGTAGTCTGTTGGTTGATTTAGATCTTTTAATAACTGTAAGAGCCATGTGCATTCTTGTGCTACCATTGCTGCGGCTCTATACTCGGCTTCTGTACTTGATAAAGACACCATTGGTTGTCTCTTACTGCATCAAGAGATTGCTCCTGAGCCAATGTTGAATATGTATCCGTTTGTTGATCGTCTTGTGTCACAATCTCCAGCATAGTCGACGTCGCAGTACCCTTTAACCTGACACGTACTATCTTTCTTATATAAGAGACCATGGTCAATAGTATTCTTAACATACCTTAAGATTCTTCGTACTGCTTCTAAGTGAGGCTTCTTTGGATTTTGCATATATCGGATAACAACTCCAACTGAGAATGCGATGTCTGGTCGTGTCAGTGTGAGATAAATTAGACTGCCCCCAAGCTGTCTGTACATCGTATTATCTTGTAAGTCTTTTCCTTCCATAGCTTGAAGTTTGGCATTTACCTCCATTGGTGTTGATATTGACTTGCAGTCTAACATACCAAATCTTTCTAGAAGATCTTGTGCACATTTCTACTAACATAAAAACGATCCATCTTTTATGCGCTCCACCTCTAAACCAATACAGTGTTTCAACTCACCTAATTCTTTCATCTGAAAACGAATCGAGAGATTTTCTCGAATTTGTCGTATCTCTCCTTCGTCATCTCCTGTGATGATTAAATCATCCACGTATACCAAGACTACAGCCAGCTTATTACCTCGTATCTTCATGAATAAGCTTGAGTCAGCAGGCGTCATATTCTCCAATCTTACTATACCATGCTTGTGGTGCTTGCTTTAGACCATATGATGCCTTCTTCAACTTGCAAACGTAGTTTGGATAATATTTACTCTTGAAACCTTTAGGTTGTTCCATATAAATCACTCGATTTAACTCTCCATGTAGGAAAGCGTTCTTTACGGCCATCTGCCAGAGTCTCCAAGACTTGTCTGCAACAAGTGCTAAGAGCACTCGAACGGTTGTAATCCTTGCCACTGGACTAAAAGTTTCCTCATAATCTAACCCATACTTTTGTGAAAAACCACGAGCCACTAGTCGTGCCTTATATCTCTCAACTATTCCATCTGGTTGAGTCTTTTTCTTATAGACCCATTTACACAAAATGGGTGTTACTCCTTCAGGCTTCGGCACCAAATCTCAAGTTTCATTTTGTTTTAATGCTTGAATTTCCTCATCCATTGCCCGTTGCCATTCTTTGCTTTGTGACGCTTCTTTGTAACTTGTTGACTGTTTCAAACCAATTTCCTCTATTATTGCTGCATTTGCATACTTTGGATTTGGCTTTCTTTGTCTAGTTAACCTTCTTGGATGAGGCGATGGCTGTTGAACATCTTCTTCAAAGTCCTCTATCTGACTTGGCCTTATTTCTTCTGGAGTTGAATGATGGATTCCTGTTTGCCATGGGCTTTTCTGTTCTGACAACCTCATCTTCATGGGCTCTTCCTCACTTGGTTGCGTAGTATCAATTCTAGATTCTTCCATTGGTTGAGTCTTGTCAACCTCTGTAGATTCTTCTAATCGTTGTTATAGCTGCTCCTCTATTTCCTTTGAATCTGGTAATAATACAGCTTATGGTGACCACCAAGAAGATGCCTCATTAAAGACAACATTCCTACTTATGTAGCATCGTTCAGTAGTAGGGTCACAACACTTCCATCCCTTACGACGACTGTCATATCCAAAAAATATGCAGCGTATTGCCTTTTTATCAAATTTGCTACGTAGGTGATCTGGTACAAATACGTAGCAGATGCATCCAATCACTTTAAAGTACCCTACTGAGGGTTTGACCTTTCAAAGTTTTTCATATGGTGAAGTCCCCAATTTTGTTTAAGGTAACTTGTTAATCACGTATGCTGCCGATTTCATACCTTCCGCCCAAAACCTTGCTGGTACATTCTTTGCATTTAACATACTTCTGCGAATCTCTGCCAGGTGACGATTCTTTCTTTATGCTACTCTATTTGTGGAGTACCTAGACAAGTCAGCTGCCTCCTGATCTTATATTTTTGCAAATATTATTCAAATTCTTTTGAAGTGTACTCTCCACCATTTTCTGTGCGAAGGCAATGTATTCTTCGCCCTATCTCCTTTTCTACTTTCACTTTGAACTCAACAAACTTATTCAGTGTCTTTGACTTTTCTCTCATAAAATTGACCCACACATATCTAGAAAAAAACATCAATAAAGGTAACCATGTACCTGAATTGGCTGACAGACGGCTGCTTTACTGGCCCAAATACATCAGAGTGTATTAACTCCAGGGGTGCTTTAGCTTGATACTCTGACTCTTTGTACGATAATTGATTTGCTTTGCCATACTGACATCTTGCACATACAATGTCATCTTGGGCATCTAGATTCGGAAGACCTCTGACCATTGATTTTTTCATTATCTCCTTTAGCTTCCTATAGCTTACATGTCCTAATCTTGCATGCCATAAATCAGTCGTCTCATTTCTCCTTGTCTTATCTATGTATGCTATTTCAGCTGACATTACATAGACAAACTCCACTCTTTTTCCTTCCATCATAGGTCGACCGATAATTTTTAACTCCTTGTATATCTTGACGTCATTTGGTCCGAACAATACAAAGTTTCTTGTTGATGTCATTTGAGATATTGATAGGAGATTCATTGACATACCTTCCACGTGGTAGACATTCTACAGTTGTACTGGCCGTTGACTATAACAAGGAACTATGATGGTATTGCCAAAATGTGTTATCGGCAATTTTGAATTATTGGCAATTACCACCACTTACTCTCCTTTATACTCTGATGTCCCCATCAATTTCTTTTTGTCACTTGTCATATGATTGGAGCAACCAGAATCAACAATCCAATTATCTTTATAGTTGATTTGATTTTCACCTATAGTCGTGAGTGCCATCTCCACTTTTGATATTGCATCACTTTTCTCGCTTATTTTGTTAAGAGTTTACATTACTGCAAATGATGCATGGAAATCCCATTCTTCTTTGCTATCCTACTGCGTCGACGTTGCAGTATTTCCTTCCATGCCTTTTGGCCTCCAGCAATCTCGAGCTTAATGACCTTTCCTTCCGCAGTTATAGCACCTGTCTTCTTTCTAAGTATTTTGATTATTGTTAAGACTTGTATCTTGACCTTGACGAGCTCCCCCTTGCTTGAAGCTCCCTCTTCGTTGGCGGCCTCGCCAACCTCCTCGACCTCTCGAGGTTTCCTCTGTCACATTACTTCTCGTGACTTTCCCTCTTCTCCCTTTATTGGTGAAAAGGGCTTGGTCTTCTTGTTTAATAAAAACTTAGTTTATCTAAAGCTTCTAGATTGGCTAAGATATTTTATAGCTCTGTCAAGGTTGGTTCCTTTGCCCAACCTCAAGTAGCCGTAACAATACCAAGAAATTCTGGGCGCAACCTATGTACAATAATTGTCCTCATTCTTGTTTCAGTTATAGCATTAGGAGGATCTAACTTAGAAATTTCTTGGCTTAAAGATTTAACTTTAGTAAAATATTCACTTACAGCCATGTTGCGCTGTGAAATTGACATTAACTCGTTTTCTAAGTGCTGGAGCTTGGCATCGTTGGTGCGTGCATACAACTGGGCGAGAGTGTCCTATGCATCCTTCGGTGTCCTTGCATCCTTTATTTGCTGAAGTATGTCATCTTCTACCGTCACCGACAACACGTACACAGCTTTACCTGCTCTAATTTTCCACTTCTTTAACTCTTCTTCTAATGTTGGAGGTTGAGTCTCATTTCCTCCGACAATACTCCATAAATCTTATCCTAGCAGATAAAACTGCATACGAGTGCTCCATGTATTATAATTATTAATGTTTAATTTTTCTATACCACTAACAGTGGTGCTCATGTCTGCCATAATTACTTGATCCCTGATCGAATAAGTTCACAATCCCAGATTGTGACTAGATTTCAGCAGAATCTCAGCTAAGACACGATCCCTGATCGTAAAAAATTTAGACAATGGAGCAACAACTCTAGACGACACAACTTGGCTCTGATACCACTCTTGTTTAAAAAAACGACGATAATTTTATTAATAAAAGGACTCAAATACAAAACTAAAAACACACCGAAGGAGTTGTAAAAACAAGAGTAGAAGAAAGAGACTTGGACACACACTACACACACACTTTCTCTCTTTGTTTTTATACATACAAAATGGTGGTAGGATTGCCTATTTATAGGCAATCCATCACCGACCTTACAAGTTGCAAGGAAAAATCTAAATTGCCCAAGTTGCTAACTTGGGCGTTTTTTCCAGTTTTTTTTTTACAAATCTAGAGTTTTCCTAGCTCTAGAATTTTCTACAAATTTCTAAACATTAGTTGGTGATTTCTAACACTCCGCCTCTTGACCTCATCCACTGCTTCCATCTCTCCCCCCGTCTTTCCCCAACAATTGCCATTACTTCCTCCAGATCAGTCAAACTCAAACTCCAGAAAGAAACCTTAGCTCAGCCCCTAGCCCTCAGATCTCAACCTACAAACCATGAGACCTCTACCACTGCCTCCATCTCACCCACACTCTGTCCCTCCTTCCCACGCCATTGCCATCCTTTCCCCTAAACAGCATAGTAGAAGCAGCAGTTGCCATCATCTTTTCAAACTCTACAAAAACTTAGCTCAGCTCTAGCCCTAAGATCTTCTGCTCAGATTTGCAAAAAAAAAAAAACCAAAAATTTTAGTTACCAAACACAAATGGACACACAATTTCCTACTCTTCTTTCAACCATTAAACAAACCACATCCCCTAACCCAAACCTTAACTCTACCCCTCCCTCCTCTTCTAAACCTTCTGCACCACTCCCCTCTTCCCCATCCCTTTCTACATCTATCCCAATCCCTACTACGATTGCTTCTCCTAAAGGATTTATTCTTATTGAGGTAGAATCAGCTAAAAGACCTAATAAAAAACTTGGAAACAGGTGGTTGGATATAGCTCTGACTCCTCTTTGGTATACAACCCTTCGATAGAGGTTGATGGCAAGCTAATGGTGGCTCTTAGTCCAGATGTTTTGCAGTAGGGAGCTAAGACATGGGAAACTACAATTGTGGAATTTTTCATAAAAAAAGGGCCTGCATTTTCGATTATATAGGCATAGGCTTTCAGAAATTGGAAAGGAAGAGGTCTAATAGAGGTTATGCTTATTGAAGAAGACAATATAATCTTTACTTTTCTCCCAAATTGGAAGCTCAAAAGGTAATAAAAGAGGGCCCCTGACATATCTCTCAACTTCCACTTTTTCTTCAAAATTGACAACCGAGGATGGAGCTCGAAAAAATTAGAATTAAGAACATTCCCCTATAGGTGAACATTCACAATATCCCATTGGAGTATTGTACTACAAATGGGTTGAGTATGCTGGCGAGCTACTTGGGAAAACCTATATGTATGGACGAGAATACTGCTATGAGGAAAAGAGTTGGATTTGTTAGATTATGTGTGAGCATGGATATGTCTAAGGAAATGAAGGATAGTATCTCATTCTAAGGTTGACGAATGTAAACTCTCTTAGAAAAGACAAAGTCTTGGTGACGTACCAATGGAAACCGTCTCTTAAAGCTCAAGGTAAAGAATGGAAATCAACTGGTAAAGTCTTTTTAAAAGATGACTATTGGGAAGTGATGGGTATAACAAAAAATGATCCAGAAGAAATCAACAAAACTGAGGAGGTTGAACAAGTAGCAGAAAACCAAGAAGTGGTTAAGAAAGTAAACGTCTCCCATAAAAAAGGGAGGACATTCCGAAGGGCAATAAAATTGAATCTAATCAGATGACAAAAGTTCTACCTAATCAAATAAAAGATTGCTACAAAAGAGGAAAAGTTCAAGAATCTAGTGGTGCAAATTAAAATGAAGAATCTTCGGATGTGCAACAGAATGACCAAAGTCTATCTAGAGCTGATTCGCATAATGATAATAATCAAGAGGAGCAGTTTGAGAGCAGGTCACCTCTAGGAAAAATAGTAGGAGCAATAGGAAAAGCTCCAAAAGGAAAGCTAATTGATTATGAATTTGATTGTATGGAATGTGTATGAAACAAATAATCCTTCAAAGTTGAATGCTTTAAAGGATTTTGGGCTAAAGGAAAAGCCTTGGGTTTTTTGTATGTTGGAGACTAAAATTAGAGAAGCTAATATGAATAAACTGGCTTGTCAAGGTAGAAAATGGCAATTCATTACAAATTATCAAAGTCTTGCTTATGGAAGGATTATAATAGCTTATGATAGTGATCATTTGAAACTAGAAGTTCTAGAATCCAGTCAGCGACATATTCACTTTAAGATTTATTTCAAAATGTAAAATTCTTGAGTAGTAGCTACTTTTGTTTATGGGATTCAACACTGTATTCCAAAGAACTAAAATTTGGAGTTTCCTAAGAAGGATCAAGTCCTTCGTAAATTCTCTTTGGGTTGTATGCAGGGATTTTAATACTACTTTGTTCATATCAGAGGCCGAAGGTAATTGTAACTTTTTTTAACTACTCTCCTGATATGTTTGAATGTATGCAGGAGGTGGAACTTATAGATCTAAAATCTGAAGGTCATAAGTTTACTTAGACAAATAAACAATGCTCTAATTGGCACATCAGGAAAAAAAATTGGATAGAGCTTTGGTTAATATGGAATGGTTAAATTCTTTCTCAGGAAGTTCTGTGAAATTCCTAGTCCCTGGAATCTCAGTTCATACTCCTATAAAGATTGATAATTTGTTCACTATCTCCAAAGTCCATCATCCTTTCAAATTTAACAATTTTCTGGTCAACATGGAGGGAGGGTTTTTAAGAAGCAATAGACAAGGGATTGGAGCACGGATGTTATGGGACTAAACAGTACATTTTTATCCAAAAGCAAAAGGCTATTAAACAGGAGCTGAAGTTTCTTAGTGATATGAGGGGTCAAAATCTTACTAAGGAGATTGATATATCTAGGGATAAACTTTCCTTTATTCAAAAAGCATTGGAAGAGAATCCTTTAGATGGAGCTCTAGCTATAGCAGAGAAGAATGTGCTTAAAAATTACTTAGAAGCAGTGGATAAACAATGTTCTTTACTGAAGCAGAGAGCCAAAATTAATTGGTTAAAAGAGGGAGAGAGATGCACAAAGTTCTTCTTCAATTCCTTGTTAGCTCGAAAGAATACTAACAAAATTTCCTCCATTAAATCAGAAGCAAGAGTGGATGTTATTGGACAAGATGACTTAGCTAAGGAAGCTTTGGATTACTATAGCAAAATATTTAGATCAGAAGCTCTCCCATCTGAGATGGATTATAATCTTAGACAGTTTGTAACTACTAAAATTCTTGATCATGAAGTTTATAGTTTAATAAGATCGGTTACAGATCATGAAATGATAAGGTGGTCTTCATTATGAATGGCTTTAAAGCTTTACATCCGGATGGATTGAATGGTTTTTTCTATCAGGAAACTTAGAATAGATTTGGGGGGATAGTCAAGGAGGCAGTATAGGAGTTCTTCCTAAAAGAGGTTTTACTAAAAGAAATAAACAAGACTTTTCTATGCCTGGTCCCTAAAAACTCTAATATGGGAACTTAGAGTGACTATAGACCTATTTTGTGTACTAATGTCCTCTACAAAATCGTTGCTAAGATTTTGGCAAATAGGCTAAAGGAGGTTCTAAAATATCTCATTAGTGAGAATCAAGGAGCTTTTATGATAGGTAGAGATATAGGGGATAATATTCTAATCATTCAGGATCTTTTAAAAGGGTATAACTGCAGGAGAAGCCCTTAGAATTGCATTATAAAAGTGGATATACATAAAGCTTTTGATAGTGTGTATTGGAGTTTTCTGCTAAAAACCTTGGAGATAATGAACTTTCCCTTACCATTCATTAAGTGGATTCAACAATGCGTTTCTATTGTTTCCTATGGGATATTGATTAATGGGAGCCCCACAGAAGTGTTTAAAGGAAAGAAAGGACTTAGGCAAGGGGATCCTCTCTCCCCTTACCTATTCCTAATTTGTGTGGAAGTCCTCACCTAACTACTGAAGCATAAAACTTCAATTGATCCTAAATTCAGATTTCACTCCAAATGTAAGAAAGGTTTCTAACTAGTTTGTGTTTTGCAGATGACCTTATCCTCCTAAGCAGAACAAATGTTCACTTAGTCTCTCTTCTGATGGAAACTCTCAAGTTATTTAAGGAAATGTCGGGCTTAAGTGTCAATCAGCACAAGAGCTTTATCATACTCTCCAAAAGTGCATCTTATATCTCAAATACTTTAGCTCAAGCTACGGGTATGGAAACTAAAGCTCCCCCTATACACTACCTGGGGATTCCTATCTCATTAAGGAGACTAATATTCTGTGAATGTATTCCTTTGATAGAAAAAATCCAGAGAAATTGGTGTCATGGACTAATAGAGCCCTATCATATGGTGGGAAACTTCAGCTACTGAAGTCGGTTATTATGTCTATGAGTACCTACTGACGTTCATACATTTTTCTTTCAAAAGGGCTGATTAAAATAGTAGAAAAATTGATGAAGCAATTTTTAGGGGGAAAATGAATGGAAAGAAAGGAATAGCCAAAGTAAATTGGAAAACGATCTGTCAATCGAAAGATGAAGGGGATTAGGACTGGAGTCCATCTCTACTAAAAACAGACTTCTTATATCCAAGAGTATTTCGAGAATCCTAAGTGATAAATAATCAATGTGGATTAAATGGACTCATTCATATTTATTAAAATGAAGGAGTTTTTGGGTTTTAAACCCAAAGTCAACTACACCTGATTCTTTAACCAACTTCTTAAAATGAGAGAGGAGATGTATCAACACATTACATGTCAGATAGGGCCAGGAGACAGACTTTCCTTTTGGTATGACAACTGGATAGGGAATGGTCCTTTAATACAAAACCAGATGGCTAACTCACTATTAAATCGTTTCCCTAAGGACATTAAGCTTAAAGAAGTAATAAGGAATGGGAACTGAACTCTTTCCTCAGATGAGGCTTCACATCTAAATATTCCTCTATTTACAATTCATGGGGAGGAAGATACATATTTGTGGAATGTATTCCTGTTTCTGTGATTACGGTTAAGGAAGTTAGAAAGTTGAGGGAAAGGTCTGTAAATCTAGTAGGGTGGGACATTTTGATCTGGAATAAGGTCCTTAGACCTAATGATAGTTTTCAATGATGGCTAGCAATGTGGGACAAGCTAAGTATCTTGGATAGGTTGAAATTCCTATCCTACTCTAAGCTATGTATCCTATGTAATCTAGAGGATGAATCTAGGGATCACCTCTTCTTTGAATGTGTTTTCTCTAGAGGAATATGGGAAAATTTTCCACTTTATGTGTCCTTGATTTCAACTATGACAGACTCACAGATATCATATGGGAACTACCTAACTTGAACATTTCAAAGTTTGATAGGGCTATTATTCTACTCTCGATGGCTACTTGTTCTCATGTTATCTGAAAAGAGAGGAATAGCAGATGATTTAAAGATCAATCTACTTCGATAATCTCTCTATTAGATCTCACTACTGTTAGCATAAGGGAGCAACTGATCATCAATTAGTTAAACCTACACTGTAGTAGTATAATGGCCCTAGCTTGGAGCATATAGCAACAGCTAACTCAAATAGATCCTTCCTATGAACTAGTTACTCAATCCACAATTAGAAATGAAACCTAAATCATAATTCACAACAGTCCTTATGACTATACAAGCAAACTACTCTTTGCAGTTAAAAGGAAATAGAGAAGAAGACTTACCTGGAATCTCCTCCTTTTTTTTCGCTAGGTTGAACATGGATTAAGATCAAAGTTTCATCCTTATCCCTGTCTTCAACAGATAATGGATTAAATAATGGAGTTATCAAGAAAAAGAAAGGAAGATATATACCCTTAAATCTAATACCTTTTTTGGGGATGAGGTATCCTCCCCGTCCTTTCTGGCTAGTCTACAAAGCCTCTGTTCCCAGACGAATGAAACCCAAATTAATCAAACCCAAGATATCAATAGTGTTGATTGAAGAAGGTGTCAACTAAGGTAATATAGCAGAAAACAATACTGACCTGAGTCAGGACTTCAATCGCTGGCTAGTCATAGAAGAGCTGAGACCTCAGCGAGTTTTACCCTCTTCCAAAAATAAAGAAATTTCTTAGCAACACTTAAATTACCCTAATCCTTAAAAGGGATCTGATATGGAATTGGTTACCTGAGGAAAGTAGCTACTGAGAGTAGAATTGAGAAGAGGAGTCCCATGGATCATCACAAGCATCGCCATCGAAACATTGCAACCACCCTCCTTAATTGAGTAAAATTTTGAAGATTAGAGAAAGGCAAAGTTCATTTTACCCTAATAGTCAAACGATGTCTTTTGTTGAACATTGTCGTTTAAGTTATTTTACGTGTATCTAGTGACCCAAGTGGGTCTATCCAGAGGGATAGCCGTTCAGATGTATATCTTCTCTATTTTTTTAATGAAATTATTTAATTTCTTAAAAAAACTTTTCAAGGCGTAAGGTGGCTATTGATGTAGAGATAAAGATTGATTCAAAGTTATACTGCAAAAATGAGTGTTTTAAGTATCTAGGATCTATCATCCAGAGCAATGGAGAGATTGATAAAGACATAGTTCACCAAATCAGATCGTAATGACTTAAATAGAGAAGTAAATCGGGAGTTTTATGTGATAAGAAGATATCGATTAAGCTTAAGGGTAAATTCTATCATTTAGCTATTAGGTCAATCGTACTCTATAGGGCGAAATGTTAGTCCATCAAATAAGTGCATAGTCATAAGTTAATGTAACGGAGAAGAGCATACTTCGTTAGAAGTACAACCTTATTAAACGAGATGACGTCAGGAATGTTGGTGTTGCTCCAAACGTTCATAACATTATTATACAACATCTATTATTTTTTTTATTATACTTTGTTACCCAAATGTCCATAACATCCATCGTTATTACCATAACATTCATTACTTTATGATTATTATTATACCAAAAACATTTCTTTGCTCTTTCAAGATTAACAACGTTCATCTCTCATATATATACAACAGACACACATACGCGACTCCTCTCTCCACACTCACGCATCTATTATGTTTTTCTTGGCTCTTACACAAGTGTCTGCCTTGCTCCATATGACACACATCTATCTGTTGCATTCTTTTTCTTCTTCTATTTTGTCTTTTCTTTAATCATGGAGACAATCTTTACTTTACCTTTTAGAGTGTATCGAAGCTAGTGAAGGAGGCGTTAACCTCGGGGTTAGATCTCGTTATCCTGCTGCACCATAGAAGGAGAATTTTTGACTTAGGGCAGTGATTTTCACGACGCCTTGCATTTTAGATAAGTAGTTATGATTTATTTATTTATGTTATTTTCGCTAACAATCTATGTCAAAAATATTTGTTGTGTTACTATTGTTGTTAGAAATTATGTTGTTCTGTTTGCTTTTTGTCCAGATATTTTTTATTCTTACTATTGTTTTCATAATTGCTACTGTTGGTTGGAAATTATTGTGTTCTTGCTGTTGTGTATGTATTTCAGTATAAGTCAAAATACTATGTTGTTGCATGTTAGTTTTGGTATAAGTTGGAATATTGTTCTCCTCTTGTTGCTACGTTAGTTGAAATATCGGTTGCTCTTGCTGCTATTCTCTTCATATTGTTTGATTATTTTGTGTGAGACATCTCCGCTTTCGAATTTAATCTGTAATCTGTGAATAAGATCAACGTAGGTTCTGCAGTTACTATTTCCTACATAGGTTTAGCCCCTATTACTATAGCCTAAAGGATTATACTTAACCTAACTAGATTAGAACCTCTAGATGGGAGAAATTTTAAACAATGGTTTTAGAAAAATTTTATTTTATTTTCAGCAATACGAAACTGCCTATGTATTGTTTCAAGAAATTCCTAGTGACAATACTGATCCTAAGACAACTAATGATAATCGCACCATTAGGGGAGTGTTGCTCAATCATATGATAAACTCATTGTTTGATATCTATTGCAAGTACAAAACTACCAATGAAATCTAGGATGCCTTAGAAGTTAAACATGGGACAGATGATGTTGGCACTAAGAAATACGCATTTGTTAGGTAGTTAAAGTTTACTGTTGTTGATGATAAGCCCATCATGGACCAATTATATGAGTATGAAAACCTAGTTGCTGAAATACTTGCTGAGGGTATAAACATGTGTGAGTTGTTTCAAGCTAATGTCCTCATTGAGAAGCTGTTTGCCTCATGGAATAAGTTAAAAACCAATTGAGGCATAAGAAGAAAGACATGAAGCTAGAAGAGTTGATAGGGCATATAAAGATTGAAGATGCCAACCGTATACATGACAAGGCCAAATCATTCACACCTGCACCTACTGTTAAGGCTAATGCCATTTAACATAAAAATGCAGGTAACTCCAATAAGAATGGTGGGCATAATAGAACTTTCAACAAAAACAAGCATGGTCAATTCAAGCGCAAAAAGATTGATGGTGATTGTTGGTGGCGCCATAAGCCAGGCCATCCTACTCCTTTTTGCCAAGCTAGAATCAACCATGAGAAGAAGGATCAAGGACAAAAACCACGACAGTTCGGGAAAGAAAACTAGAAGGGCTACCACGGGGTAAGCAAAAGAGCTTTGATAAGCCTTAAGCTAAAATGGTCAAAGCTGCTGATGATGATGAGGAGATCATTACTGCTGGGGTGTCTGAAGTTAACCTTGTTGGAAACTTGGTTGAATGGATCATTGACACAAGAGCCACATGCGACATTTGCACCAATAAGGAATTGTTTAATGAATTAAATGATGTTGATGGTGAGTTCGTTTATACGGGCAACTCCAGCAGAGTTCCTATCCAAGGAGTTAGGAAAGTCACTCTCAAACTCACTTCTGGAAAAGTTTTAGCATTAGAAAATGTTTTATTTGCTCCTTATGTTCGTAGAAACTTGATTTATGGAGCATTACTAAACAAAGTTAGTGTTTAACTTACTTTTGATTCTAATAAGCTCGTTTTTACTAGAAATGAGAACTTTGTTGGCAAACGATTTTATAATAAGGGCTTATTTGTACTTGATGTAGAAATGAATGCATTTACTTATGCTTATATTGATGAATCTCTAAAACTGTGACACTCTAGACTTGGGCATGTAAATGTGAGGTCAATTAAAAGGATGCAAAGCTTAAACTTGTTGCCTAAGATCACTAATGAAATGGAAAAATGTCAAATTTTTGTTAAGGCTAAACACTCTAAGAAACCTTTTAAGCTTGTAATCGAGAGAGAGTCACAATTGTTGGATTCAATACATACAGATTTGGGTGATTTAAAGAATTGTGTGAGGAAAGGAGGTATGAGGTATTATATTACTTTTGTGGATGATTGTTCTAGATTTGCTAAGGTTCACATATTGAAAACTAAAAGTGATGCAGAGGAAATGTTTATGAAATATAAAGTTGAGGGTGAAAACCAATTAAAAAGGAAAATTAAGAGATTAGAGACTGATCGAGGTAGTGACTATAATATTGATTTCCTTGCTAATTATTGTGGAGAAGTTGGGATTATTCATGAACTTTCAACGCCTTATACACTCGAACAAAATGGAATAGTAGAGAGGAAAAACTAAACACTTACGAATATGATGAAAGCAATGTTAATTTTCTCAAGTTTACCTGAATTTATATGGGGGAAGTTATTCTTTCAACTTGTTAAGTTCTAAACAGAGTCCCTTATAAGAAACTAGATCAAACCCTTTATGAAATTTGGAAAGATTATCCACCTAACTTGCATTTTTTGAAAGTGTAGGAGTGCCTAGCTAAAGTTACTCTACCTGAACATTAGAAGAAGAAATTTGGGCCTAAAACCATTTATTCAATTTTTGTGGGATATGCCTCTAATAGTGCTGCTTATAGATTTATGGTTAAGGAAGAGAGATCTAGAACTTATGGACCAATTATGGAATCAAGAGATTAAGTGTTCTTTGAGGATATATTTCCTATAAAAGTGAGTGTGCAAGTTCCTAAAGAATCTGCCCCTAGTTCTTTTACCAATGATGACATAGAGGAAGAAGAAATTATTGAACTAAGGAGAAGCAAAAGAGCTAGAATGCCCACCAGTTTTGGTTATGACTTCATTACTTCCTTTGTGGTGAAAAAGCCCGAGGAGATAGAGGATAGTTTTGTGGTGTTTTATATTATTGAGGAAGATCCCAAAACTTGTGAGGAAGTAATGAGATCTGTGGATGCTACCTTTTGGAAGGGAGTCATATATAGTGAGTTAGGGTCAATCATATCTAATAAAACTTGTGCTTTAGTTGATCTACCTAGAGGTTATAAGACTTTAGAGTGTAAGTAGATTTTTTAAAAAGAAATTAAGACCTGAAGGAACCATTGAGAGGCTCAAGGCAAGACTTGTGATTAAAGGCTTTAAACAAAAGGAAGGTTTTGAATTTTTTGATACTTACTCTCATGTTACTAAAATTGCATCTATAAGGATGTTGTTTGTTGTTGCCTCAATATTTAAGCTTTATGTGAACCAAATGGATGTTAAGACAACCTTCTTGAATGGTGATGTAGATGAGAAAATTTATATGGTCTAGCCGGAGGGCTTTAGAGTGCCTGGTCAATAACCAAAAGGTGAGTAAGTTGGTTAAGTCTTTGTATAAACTTAAACAAGCTCCCAAACAGTGGATGAGAAATTTGAAAGTGAGATTTTCAAACATGATTTCACCTCTTGTATTGGTGATTCTTACATTTATATGAAATTTGATGCCAATGGCTATTTGATCCCAACTCTTTACGTGGATGATATGCTTATTTTTGGTACTAGCTTATATGTCATTGATGCTACCAAGAGTCTGCTAAAGTCTTCCTTTGATATGAAAGAACTTGGACCTGTGGATTTTATTTTAGGAGTCAAATTTGATAAGACTGACTCTGAATCAAAATCATTATGTTGAGAAAATTTTGAAAAAGTTTGATTACTATAATGTTGAACCAATGAAGACTCTCTATGATGTTAGTATTGCTTTAAAGAAAAGTCTTGGTGACGTGTAAAACAAGCTGAGTATGCTAAAATTCTTGGTAGTGTTATGTACTTGATGAACTATTCTCATCCTAATGTTATATATTGTGTGAGTATACTTAGTAGGTATACTCATAATCCTAGTTAAAAGCATTAGAATGCATTAATTCGTTTATTGAGATATATGAAAGGTACTATACATTATGGATTATCTTTAGGTGGTCATTCTCCTATATTGGAGGGATATTCTGACTAATTGGGTTAAGGAGAGTGATGATATACACTATACTAGTGGTTATATGTTTACTTTGGCAGAAGCTGCAATATCTAGGAAATCATCCAAGCAAACATGTACTGCGATATCAACAATGGAGATAGAGTTTATGGCTTTGGAGTTGCCAAGACGGGAAGCTGAGTGGCTAAGGAATCTTTTAGTTGATGTCCCATTTTAGTAAAAACCAATTATGTTTGTGTTCCTTCATTGTGATTCGCAGGCTGCCATTCGTGTTGCCAAGAGCTGGGCATATAATGACAAAAGTAGACATATCAAATTGAGACATAAAATTGTTTGTACTTTAATTAGACACGGTGTAATCTCTCTAGACTATGTCAATTCAGAGAAAAACTTAGTGGATCCATTTAAAAAAGCTTTGAGTAGGAAACTAGTTTCAGAGCATGCCAAAGGGATGGGGTTGAGCTCAATTATGTAGTAACCTCGTGATAGACACCCATCTTGGGAAACCAAGTTCAATGGGTCAAACAAAGTTATGCGATGACTACTTATTTGTACATTGTTTGTAGAATAATACTTAGATATATTCAGTTGTTGAATAGAGCCCCTAGCATGACTTCATTGCGTTTGATGAGGTTGGATTATTTAATTCTTGATGAGTTCTATAACCCAAGTTTGGGTGGTGTGAGCAGTACACATTTGATGGACTCACCTAGGTGATTGTGGGGGGCTAGTCACCCTCTTATAAGAGTATTTAGGCTATCTTTCTAGAGCGATCATGAGACCAGGGCATTTTGAGATTGTTTATTTCTCTAGCAGGTTCTGTCTCCAATTTCTTGGACACTAGGCTCAAGACTTAGTTCACTTGGTTGTTCGTCAATCTTTCTCCTAAATTGTTACAGTTTGTTTATCAAGTTTTGTACCAAGTGGAGGATTGTTGGCGTTGTTCCAAAACGTTCATAACATTATTATGCAACGTCCATCATTTTTTATTATACTTTATTACACCATCATTTTTATTATACTTTATTACCCAAACATCCATCATTATTACCATAACGTTCATCGCTTTAATATTATTATTATTATACCAAAAACATTTCATTGCTCTTTTAAGATTAACAACGTTCATCCCTCATATATATACAACAGACACACACACACGACTCCTCTCTCCACACTCACACATATGTTCTCTTTTTCTTGCCTCTCACATTTGTGTCTACTTTGTTCTATACGACGCACATTTAGCTGCTGCATTCTTCTTCTTTTGTTTTGTCTTTTCTTCAGTTACGGAGAAGGTTCCTACTCTACCCTTTGAAGTGCATTGAAGCTGGTAGAGGAGGCGCTAAACCTGGAGTCGAATCTCATTGTCTTGCTGCACCGTAGAGGAAGAATTTCTTACTTAGGATAGTGATTTTCATAACGCGTTGTATTTTAAATAAGTCATTCTGATTTATTTATTTATGTTATTTTTGTTATCAAGGAATGTGTTAGTAAGGGACAAATTAAAGGTGACAAATATTATTGAAAAATTAACAGATAGAAGGCTTAGATAGTTTAAGCGTGTTAAGTGGAGACACTTGGATGCTTTAGTGAGAAAATACAAGAAATACTTAGAGACTGTAAGAGAAAAAAATGAAGACTTGAGGAGAATTAGAAAAAGGTGATCAGGAATAATATGACATTGTTGGAATGTACTGAAGACATGACCCGCAATAGAAAACTTTAGCATACTAGGATATAGATAAAGGATCTCTGATAAAGACATCCTTATCGTTTTTATAGGTCTTTAAAATTTTACTCTTGTAGTTATAATAAACTTTTAAATATGTAGTACTTACCTCTTAGAAATTTAGCCTAAGTTTATTATTATTATTACTACTACGAATTCTTTATCTTATTATTTAGTTTATTACTTTTTTTAATATTTTATTTATTTATTTATTTTCCAATCATTTATTATTTATTTATTTATTTATTGTTGGGATATATTGTATATATCTTTTATTTAGTTTATTTTGGCATTTTAATTGGACATATAAGATACAACTTACAGGAATTCTACACTACATTGGAGTCTATCATCATGGTGATATTGGAATTATTTTACTGTTGGACATGTTAATAATTGGATGGTGTTAATGCTTAATTGTGAGGATATTACGGATAGAAGAAAACACATGCAAGGTTGACTCTTCTTACTTGAATGTGTTTGTGTCATGCACATCTTGTAACACCTCACTCCCGCAGGACCTGAACCCGATATCGTGGGTGATATCCGAGTCCGTGCCTCACGAGAGTGGTATGCTAGAGCACTCGAATACAGTCAAAC
>JANZLX010000007.1:24591885-24603184 GCA_025531955.1 Erythroxylum orinocense | reverse complement strand
AAACTGACTTATGGACTTCTTGTGTGTGCCTTTTGCGTGTATATAAATTGATCTGGTTTGTTGGTAGTTGTTGTTCATTACCAATCACACACATAATACGGGGAATGCTTTGATGACAACGTAGGTTTGAATTGTGCACGAGATGCGATTGTAGGTGCATTAACCCGATTAGTGAAGTGATGAATGGTATCTGAAGAGTATAAGTGTTTTTACTTAACATATGTGTGGTTCAAGATAGGGCAGTTGGTATTTCTGGGGTATTGAACATAACCTTTGTTTTAGAATGTCCGTAATCAGTTGCTCGAGGGTAAGCAATGTTTAAGTTTGGGCGAGTTGATAAGTTCGCTAAAATGCTATATTTTCATACTATTTTGTTTGAACTTATTCTTTTTTTTTACCTGTTTAAAACTTAATTGTGGACTAATTGATCATATTCTCCTGTTTAGAGCTTAATTGTGGACTAATTGATCATATTCTCTTAAAATGTAGGAACCTACGTACCTGCACAAAATGGGGATTTTGAAAGCCAGTTGCGTAAAAAGTCTGGGGCCCTAGTCAGCTTCACGCGCGGGAATAAATCAGAGAGTTTCCTTATTGGTGTGGGAGTTTAGTTTTGAAGGATGAGGGGATAAAATAGAAAGGAGACTAAGAAGATTGGATCCTTATCAAATAGCAAAGTTTTATTTTCATTAGGAGGGACCATCAACGCTAGGGAGTTGGACAAGAACGGGTGGAAGCACATACATCGTGGAGCCTTTTCTCTAGTTTTTGGATGACAACAGCAGTGAGATCTAGTTTCATTTTCTTCTTTAAAATTTATTCACACACAGATTCAGAGGCGAGAAAGGAAGATTCAACACAAGAGTTTTCGTTCTTCATCTTATTTCGATATTTTCCTAGATGAATTCTTATATTCGTATTATGTTTTATTTCGTTAATATGTCTAGCTAAATCGTTCGTTAGGATTAGAATGGAACCTATTTTGTGAATCTAATCGTGTTTATCTCGTTTTGTTAGAATATGCGTCGTTTTGATCATTTGAATTAATTCGTAAATTTTAATTAACTGGCCATTAATTATATCCTAGGAACCTAGTTAGTAGTTACGCCTTGACGAAGGAAAATTAGGACCAAATCTAATTTGAAAGATGCTTGTTCAATTGTGATGTTTTTACAGGCAATTGATTAGTCTATGGATAGATGTATACTTTTAGGCCACGTATAGTTGGATGAGCGGATCTTAATGCGTTATTAAATTCTCACTAGCCATATACATATAGGATAGTGGTAATTGATAGTAGGTTTGTGTGACTTCGACAGAAGTGCATAAATAATTAAGTTCTTTAGACTATCAACACGATTCATAATTTAACTAAATTGGGATAAACAAGAGGAGAGGATCGTAATAAGGGAAATTGTAATCCTAGTTTTTCCATCAATTGGAGGATCGTAATAAGGGAAATTGTAATCCTAGTTTTTCCATCAATTGTTTAACTCTTTTATCAATTCGTTGTCAATTCTCTAACTCTCTTTTATAGTAATTACCACTTACTCCATTTAATTAGCAGTAGGATAAGATTAGGAAGTTAAAGTTAGTGCTTAGTAGTTGGCAATTAGCTAGTCCTCGTGGATACAACACTTGCTCTCATCACTATCTATTTTGTGACACTCGTGCACTTGCGTGGTTAAATTTCCAGCGAACACATGCATTGATGAATAAAATGCATGAAATTAAATTTGTTGTGCAATATTATGAAGATAAAGAAGAGGAATTGAAGGGGAGAGAGAGAGAGAGAGAGAGAGAGAGAGAGAGAGAGAGAAGGAATAAAGAATTGATGATAAAATTGAAGTTTATGAAAGTTTAATTTGAAGATTTGGACATAAATTTGGTATGTGTTTTTGCAATTATACTTTTTCCTAAAAATTATGTATTAGGAAATTTATGGTTCTTGAGTAAAATTAGGGTTTATGAAATTATCGTTACAAATATTTAGTTGGACGTTAAATGAAGTAATATATGTGATTAACTGAGATTTTGGACTTATAATTTATACATTCCTCCATTGGCATACATTATGTTTGAATTGAGAAACTTGCTATATATGTTATTTTTGATTAATTGGTAAGATGAATATGTCTTAAATGTTGTATGAAATAAATTAAAATCAATAACGGAAGAAAAATATAACAGTAAAGAATGACAATTACTTTGACCGAATAGAAAATAGCTTTAATTGGTCATTATGAGCTTTTATTATGAAATTTTATTGGAATTTAATTAGATTTTCCCCTAGTAAAATAGATAGGAATTGGAGGAATGTAATAAGGCTGGCATGCCAATTAGGGAGTTAGCAGTACTGCGTCATGATATATGTTACCGATCTGTATGGCTCCAAAAGCTCGATTTTGGTGCAAGATATTTGATTTGTGTTATGAACTGCATGATTCCGAAAGCTCAATTTTAATATGAATGTATAAAAAATGGATCGTATGGTCCTGAGAACCTGATCTTGTATTTTTTTTAAATCCCGTTTATTTGACTCGGTGATACAATTCTGATGGATTTTACTATGGGGAAATTACAGAAAGTAAATAAATGCATGATTAATGATTAAAGAAATTCAAATGAAAGTAGTAATTGAATGTACAATTTATTGATCATTGTATATTTGATGTGAATTATAAAAATAGATATATGCTTGTATTTCATAACTTGATTTTAAATGGCTATTTATGCTTAGAAAGAAATGAAGATATTTATATGTAAAAATATTATATATTATGCATGTTATGGTTGAAAAATTGAATTGAATGTGAAATGAAATTGCTTGAACACCACTAAGCCAATAGATTAGCGTGTGGATTTTCTCTCCTCGCGTAGGTTTTGAAGAGAATTAGAAGAAAGCTGTGGTAATTCTACTACAAGACAAGAGTCACATAGAGGATCTCGAAAGAATTGGAGGTAGATGTACTATAAATTTTTATTTTACTTTTGGTTATGACATATACACATAAAGAAGTGAAGGATCTTACAAGATTTTATTGTGAATTATATATGAATAAATGAAAGTTATGTAAGAAATCTGGTTTAGATGTGTTGAAATGTATTGGGGGATGGGTAAATTATTTTGTCAAGAAGTTTAACATAGAGATGGATAGTTGAGTAACATGCATGAGAAGTGTATTGAAGGTTCTTGCAGGAGGTTTTAAGTAAATATAGAAGAAACTCTGTCAAAATTTTAGAAATTGAATAGTAATTGTTAGATTAATGAGGTTTTAAATAGAAAATGTTGTAGTTTGAAGTATTAGGTATTTAAGAATATGGTAACATTCGGTATGCCAATTCCATTATCGGGTATGGGGTGTTACAAAGACATTGTTTATTTTATCAAAATCAAGGAGATGAGGACATTGTTCATTTTATCAAATTAGGGAGCGACGCATATTTTTTTTTAATATCAAAATTAGACATGTCTTCGTTTATTTTATCAAAGTAAGGGAGATTAGGACATTGTTCATTTTATCAAATTAGGGAGCGACGAAGACATTTTTTATATCAAAATTAGACATTGGTTATTTTATCAAAATCTTATATCAAAATTAGACATTCGTTATTTTATCAAAATATGAGAAATGAGGACATTGTTCATTTTATTAAATTAGGGAAGTTTAAATGGAAAAATGCATTAGGAGTTTTATGAAATAAGAAAGTATCAAAGAGGTTGCTTTTGAGCATCGAGTTCTAACTTGCTTCCTTCCATCTTGAAGGGATTGCACTCCAATGGCACCGGTGGTTCACAAAGTTTAAGGAACTAGTAACCTGGACAGAATTTACCAAGGCCTTGCTACTCCGTTTTGGGCCAATAGAATTTGAAGATCACTCTGAAGCTCTAACATGTCCTAAACAAACCACAATTTTCATTGTTTATCAAAATTCCTTTGAGAAGTTGTCGCATTAGGTAGATGGTTTGCCAAAACCCTTTCTAATAGGTTATTTTATAGCTAGCTTAAGAGATAAAATTTGATTTGATGTGAAGATCAAACAACCCTGAACATTAACGAACGCCATTAGGGTGGCTTAGCTTGTGAAGGAAAGAAATGAGTTACAAAAGAAAGGATTTAACACATCTCAACATTCATTGTTCAATAACCAAAGTAAATCTGGGAGCAATCCAACAGGTGGAGTACCTGGACCACCACTCATAACCAAAACAACTAAAGGTTCTAATCAGCCCGATGCTTCTTTTCGAAGAATTACCAACCAAAAGGCATGTGAAAGTGGACAAAAGGGGCTTTGTTATTACTGCGACGAGAAGTATGTTATCAGACATCAGTGTGAGCGACCCCAACTCTTTATGGTTGAAGACCCATACCCAAGTGAAGGAAGTGATAGCCTATGTGAACAAGTGGAAGAGGTAATTCCCTAAATTTATTTTTTTTGCTATTGTAGGCACAGAACATCTATAAACTCTTCGGGTCTAAGGAAAATTAAAACATAATAAGGAGGTAAATGTTTTGATAGATGGGGCCAGCATCTATAACTTCATCGATCAATCAATTATGCAAAGATATGGTCTTTCGATATCTAAATAAAAGAAAATTCAAGTAATGGTTGCTAATAGAGACCGAGTTGAGTGTGCAGGGCAATGTCCATCATTTACCATGACCATTCAAGGTTAGTAAGTCACCACAGATTATTATATCTTTCATAGAGCTGCTTGCCAAATTGTCTTAGGGGTATAATGGCTTAAAACGCTTGGACCCGTGGAAACTGATTAGTGGAACCTCACCATGTCCTTTAAAAATGAAAACAGTACTCACATTTTCCAAGGTATCAAACGTGATCCTATGATGGCTTTGAAAAACAATGAGAGCTACCATATGGGGTTATTCCTTCATGTTCAACTTGTTACCACTCCAAAAGAACGCTAACAAAATCTGTCATAGCTTACCCACCTTCTCTCTAAGTTTGTTCACTTGTCCGCACCACCCTACACATTACCACCCATAAGAAAGCGTGATCTCTTGATGTCCGAAATTGGTCCAATAAATGTTCGCCCTTATCGGTATCTGTACTACCAAAAGATCAAAATTGAGAAGATGGTAGCTGAACTCTTACAATTTGGATTAATCCGTCATCGTAATAGCCGTTTTTCCTCACCGGTTTTACTAGCAAAGAAGACAGATGGGACATGACATTTTTGTGTGGATTATAGGGCCCTAAACAACATCATTGTGAAGGATAAGTTATTCCCATTATTGATGAGCTTCATGGGCAAGGTATTTTTCCAAACTTGACTTACAGAACGATTATCACCTAATTCTATTGAAAGAAGAGGATATATCTAAAATTACCTTTCGAACACATGACAGACATCACAAATTTATTGTCATGCCATTTGGATTAACAAATGCACTTGTCACTTTTCAAAGTCTTATGAACAACCTCTTTCACCCATATCTTCATAAATTTAGTTTAGTATTTTTTTGACAATATATTGGTGTATTTAAAGACTTGGGATGATCATTTGAGTCACTTACAGGTTGTGTTGGAAATTTTATCAACTCTCAAATTCTTTGTCAAAGAATCCAAATGCAAGTTTGGGACCATGCAAATTAACTACCTTGGGCATGTGATATCAGGAAAAGGGGTAGCGTTAGACCTGTCAAAAATAGAAGCAAATTTGGAGTGATCAATTCCTACTACAGTTAAAGGGTTTAGGGGACTTCTTAGGCTCGCTGGCTATTACAGAAAATTCATCCAAGGGTTTGCAAGCATTGTCGCACTGCTTAACTAACTTTTGACCAAGGACGGGTTCCATTGGAGCAAAGAGGCTGGATTGGCTTTTACTTAGTTAAAAAGGACAGTGACTTTAACTCCTATTTTGTGATTGCTAGATTTTTCAAAAAATTTTGTCATTGAATGTGATGCTAGTAACATAGGTCTTGTAGCAATTTTATCTCAAGAGGGTAGGTCCATTGCATATTACAGTAAAGTTTTGAAGGGGTCAACACTCACCTTGTCTACTTACGAAAAAGAGATGCTTTCAGTTATTAAATCTATCCGAAAATGAAAACCCTACTTGCTTGGAAAGCTAATCATTGTAAATACTGATCACAAGAGCCCGAAATACTTGTTTGAACAAAGAATTACAACACCAGCTTAGACTAGGTGGTTGTCAAAGATTATGGGCTATGATTATGAAATTAAGTACAAGAAGGGGCTTGAAAATCAAGGAGTGGATTATTTATCAAGAGTGGTCGAATTAAATTTTTGTCAATCTCAGTACCCTATGCAAATTGTTGGCCAATTTGACAAAAAGAGGTTCATAGGGATTCTCATTATTACATTGTAGTTGAAAAGAGTTCCACTCATCCTCAATCACATTTCCTTAATAAAGATGGAGCCTGGTTCAAAGGTGATCAAATTTATTTAAGTCCCATTTCCTCATTAATTCCTTTAATTTTATCTGATTGCCACTCGACTCCTATTGGTGTGCACTTTGGTTATCACAAAACTTTTGCTCGTATAAAACAAATTGTTGTGTGGTTTGGAATGTTAAAATATGTTAAAAAGTTTTTGAGTGAATGTGAGGTTTGTTAGCACTATAAGACTGACTCCATGAGTCCAGAAGGTTTACTTCAACCTCTGTAAATTCCAAATTGCATATGGTCAGAAGTTTTTTATGGATTTTATAAATGGTTTACCTCTTTCCAGTGGACACTCAGTAATTATGGTAGTGGTTGATCGCTTGACAAAATATGCACACTTCGTTCCATTGAAACATCCTTATTCCGCTGCTTCAGTTGCTACAACTTTTGTTGATAATATTGTACGGATCCATGACATTCCAACCTCAATTGTTAGTGATCATGACAAGGTCTTCACAAGTTCCTTTTGGTGAACATTGTTTCAGTTGCAAGGGACCAAACTTTGTATGGGTTCAAGCTACCATTTGCAATCAGACGGTCAAACTGAAGTAGTTAATTACACCTTGGAACAATTTTGAGATGTTTTGGAGGTGAGCAGCCTAAATGTTGGCTAGAGTGGTTGCCATGGGCTGAATTTAGTTATAAAACGTAAATTCACTCATCAATAAAAATTTTGCCCTTTGAAATTGTGTATGGAATACCTCCTCCAAGTTTATTGTCCTATGTCCTTGGTACTACACTGGTTCAGGTAGTAGATGAGCTCCTTAAAAATCATGAAATCATATTAAAATATTTACGTCAGAATTGAATCCAAGCTCGTAAGCGAATGAAACGTCATAAGCATCGCCGAGAGGTGAGTTATTAGGTTGAAGAATTTGTGTACCTAAAGTTGCAACTATATAAGCAAGTTTCAATGGCCTCTTGAGGTTCTCAGAAGCTGGCTGCTCACTTCTTTGGTCCATATCAAATTGTCAACAAAATTAGATCAGTAGCTTACAAATTGGCTTTACCACTTGGTTCTCAAATACAAGATGTATTTCATGTAAGCCTTTTGTGAAAATACTTTGGACCAACCCCTCCCACTCCAATTCCATCGGAACCAATTTCAATAGAACTTGAGCCTCACCAACAACTAGAGGCTATCCTTCACCGAAAAGTGGTGCAAAAAGGGAATTATCGGCCAAGAACTGAAATCCTAGTCAAGTGGAAGGATATGCCAATAGAGGGTGTAACATAGGAGAATCAATGGCAGTTTTCCAAGACCTGTCCAGACTTCATCCTTGTGGACGAGGATTTTGAAGGGTAGGGAATGATATGAGTTTGCCTACTGGGTAGCTAGTGTTTGTGTGATATGCATAAGTTGCATGTGGAGATTAGCTTGGACGTTGTCATAGTTTGGTGTCTAATTAGCCAATTTGTATTGTTTCCATTCCGTCGAAAAAAGAGCGGGGCTATTATATGGCTCCTATAGTTGTTGCATTATTTGTTTAGTTATTGTTATACAAGGAAGTATCCCTATTTTCGTGTTAAGTTGAATTTTAGGATCTCATTTAAACAGAGGATCAATTAATAAAAAAGGGCAAGACCTTTGGTATTAAACTCTCCACCTCCTTTTTAGATGCATAATCAATTAGCTATTTATAACAAATTCACGTTGATTCTTTCACCTTAATATCTTATAAAGAATTAATTAGCATAACCATCATGTCCAATTCGAGTCTAGATCTTCTGTCCAATATTATGGTGTCTTACTGTGTTCAATAAATCTCAGTCATTTATTTATATAGGTCTAAGGTCTCGCACGAAACTTGCGTGAGTCCCGCAAAATAAGTGGCTGATATTTTATAAGACAGAATAAGATAGGGTAATTGGACAGAAGATCTAAACTTGTCTACTGTAAGTGTCAAATTAACTAAATCTATCGGTCACATTCATATCAGAAAGTTCAAAGGACACACAAGAAGATCTGGCTTCTTTACCACCTGAAACGAAAGTTCAGGAAGAGACATAGGGACAACAATATCTTACTTTGATACCATGTCTTGTTAGCTTTCATACATCATAAATTACAGCAATAAAGCAGGTAACTTTCAGATACTTTACTTACACTTGCAGAACCCAACAAAGACAATGCATACACGTATACAGACACGCAGACATAGACACAAAACCATACACGACGAGTAAGAGAATAGGAAAGATGGAGATTTAAGGGGTGAAACAGATGATGAATCCTGAGACTAACTTGACGTCCTTACACACACCAAACTGTACCTAACTTAGGCTTTTGCTCCAGATTCCAGATCAGTTCTCCGCTCACTGCACCAAGTCTGAAACCCAATCAACCTCTGGGAAATCCGGACAGTAGAGTTCATCAAGTTCAGAGCTTCTTCTACTTCTTGCTTGTTCCTGATAACGTTTTGTAAGATTCATATCCGTCATACTGCTCAAAAACTCTGACACCCCTTCAATGTAACTCCCACCACCCATCATCAGCGTCATGGACGACGGTCCGTACAGCGAGTTTGATGATAATGATGAGGAACCCTCTTGGTAGCTTGACAAATACCTCGATGACTTGTACCCATTTGCACTTGCGATCAGATTTCTCGGCCTGTACACAAAAGGGCACTTGATCTTCCTCCTAGGCCTGATTTGTGCTGGAGTATGAGCAAAAAAGCAAACCTTTCGCTGGCAAAAAGGTCCCGCGTTGCACGCACGTGTACGGTAACGAGCAGGGTGGAGCCAGTACTCGAAAACGCCGTGTGAGTACTGACACAGGTCTCCTTTGGTGCATGCTCCGCTGCGAAACATTGGACAAGCGATCGGCAAGTATGGCATCTTCAGTGGATCGCGGCGGGTCGCCTTCTCGCCGCGGTGTGCAAAGGGACACTCCGTCCAGTCGTGGGTGTACATCCTTGGACACCGTTTGATCTTGTAGCCATACATGCGGAATTCATCGGAGCCATAAATCATCTCGTCGATGTCCTCTTGTTGGACGAAGCCGTTTGAGGTCTTCCTGCTAGTGAAGGGGTGGTCGTCGAAATCGTTGCGACTGTTGTAACCATAGGGATTCACTCCTTTAAGCATCTTGTTTTCTTCTTATTTATTTTTCCTTTTCGTTTTCTTTTAGCTTTTTTAAAGGGAAAGAGACTGATAGTTCAAATTGCTTGCATTTAAAGAGACTTATGACCGCTGTTCCAACCTCAAAATATCCAAAATTTCTTATATGAAAGATTAAGAGATTATGCATGTTCAAGAATGTATCTAGTGAAACGTTGCATATCGGAGAAGACAATAAATGAGTACCTGGGTCAGCTTCAAATATTCCACTTACAACACGACCAGAAAACCAAAGAAAGATCAATCTAACTACAGAGCTAAAAGGGAAAGAAGCTTCAAGGGAAGAGAAAGGAGAAGAGAATCTGAGAAGTGATGAAGGGAAGTTCAAGAGATAAAGCTGCATTTATAGAGCAATGAAGTGAAGATTGCTTAAAGTTTTTAACTCTTCTTAACCAATCTTGAGTTATTGAAGTCCTTAATCTGACCCTTTAGCTCCAGTTTGGTAAATCTGAAGTAGGGGAGCAGAGAAGCTCTTCACTCTGCCATTAATCATCTTATGTCAGACAATTTTTGTTCTTATTCTTCCAACGAGGATCCTATTTGTTTGAGTCATTTCTTAGAACTAGTATCTTCTGTCTATTTTATCTTGTCAGTATCCTGTTTCATGAATCTCAATCATTTATTTATATGAGTCTTGCATAAATAAATAGTTGAGATTCACATAATAAAATGAGGACAGAGTAAAATGGACAGAAGATTTCATCCCCATTTCTTATGTGTCATCTCTTTATCTAGATGATTAGTCACTTGGTAAGAAATGTCTGAATTTTAGTTAGTATGATAATTAACCTAGTTTAGAAAAAAGAAAATTAAAATTTCACAAAAGGTTAAAGCATGTATATATAAGCAAGTTGCATTTTAAAATTTTAAATTATCTTTAAAAAACATTAATTTTAAAACGAGTGTAACAACAAAAACACCTCTAAAAGTTTTTTTATATGTGATAATTAGGAGGTCTAGAAATACACAACTTTATCTTTATCTAACAAAAAAGAGTTAAAAAGGAAAATAGTATTATAAATAATTTAGAATAAATTAAATTTATTAAAAATATTTTCTTATAAAATGTAAAATATTATCCTTTTATATCAAACAAACATATTTACAAATCATTTTTAAAATGTATTTAAATTTAATTATGCAATTTATGTAATGGATTATCATTACAATAATTAATTTTAAGAAGTGTATTATTAATTTTAAAAAGATAAATTAAAAATTAGAATTAACACGAAAAAGAATTTGATTTTACTTATTTAATATGTAATCATAACTCACATTCAACCCACAATTTAGTTTCTGAAATTATGAAACAAGTGCATCTAAATCAATTCGATGTTTAGTTGAACTAGGATTCCAATGAAACAATGAAAGCAATATTTCCATTTATGCCACTAGGTATGGTGGGCCAGCGTTCTGGATGGAAACCAAAAGAACAAATGGAGCCAATGGATTAGGGAGTAAAATGGCGAGCAACGAATTTTTTATCTAATATTACGATGTTTTAGGGGGCATTTGGTTTGAACACGAATTTGAAAATGGGTATGGGTATAATAATAGAAGGGAATGGGAATGGAAATAAGAATAGGAATAGGTATAAACAATAATGTTTGGTTTGTAACTTGAGTTTCTGTATTAATACCAATAATATTGTTGTTGTTATTATTGTTATTAATAATAAGATAATTAATTTTGTATAATAAAATTAATAATAATAATAAAAGATAATTAATTTCGTATAATAA
>JANZLX010000007.1:24567563-24584642 GCA_025531955.1 Erythroxylum orinocense | reverse complement strand
TTATAAATTTTGTACTTTTATTATTATTATTATTATTATTATTATTATTATTAATCGAGATAGAAAATAAGGATATGTTGTTTTTCTGTCGAAAAAAACATGTTGTCAAAATTTAGAGAAACGATGTTTTCTAGTTTCTGTAAAATTGTTGTAGTTTTTTTATTTTCAGAAACAAGAAATCATAACAGAGTAAACCAAATACGTTTTACTTACCTATTTTTCTTTTTACAAAAACAACAAAAAGTGGAAGAAAAAAAAGGTAAACAAATAGCCTCTTAATTAATCATTCAATTTTTGTTAATTAATAAGTTCTTATAAATTAAAATAAATTAATTAAAAATATTTTTTAATTATACTTCAAATATTTTAAGAGTTAAGAACCATCTCTTTCAATCACGTTTTAAATTCTTTAATTTTATTTAATCTTTAGCTGATTTTATAATTTAATACTGATTGAACCTTTTAAATCGTAAACTTTTTATCTTATCTATTTAATTTTTAGTCTGATTTTTTAAACTAAGTTTCTCACCGGAGGACTTCTTCTCTTGGTTGATTCAAAAGGGCGCGTGGGGTTACTAAAAGGGGACAGACAACTCATTTCGTGAGCAAATTCAGCATCCTTAAGTTGTCCGTTAAAGGAACTGAGAAATTTGAGTTAGGAAAAGACGAAACGCACCGAACCAAGTACTGTAGGTTATGTATTAATATTCGGTATATTGTTGTATTTTTATGTAGTTTAGCGTTTTCTTGTTTTTATTTCTATTTTGTTTGGATTTATTTCGTCATAAATAGAAATTATGGACGTCTCATCTTATTGCATGCAACTGTTCCGACACGTATGTTCGTCGAGGAATCAACGCTTTTGAAGAAAATAAAACGACACCATCTTTATATCTTTTACATACTACAAGACATCAACAATACATACTTCTCACAGAAGGAGCACCTGATGTTGGATTGCATCGAGGACGCGACTAATAGCTAAGGAGTTGGCATTTTGGATGTAAGAAACTACCAGCTGTTCGTGACTTTTTAGTTTTGTCTTTGATTTATACTAGAGGTTTACATCATCATTCAAACTGCCTAGGTTCAATGACAAAACTAGAAAGTCACGAGGTTTACATCATCATTCAAGGGTTTCAAAGCCTAAATAAAATGCATAATGTAAAAAGTAACATGAAACTTAGTACTTGTCTCGGATCAGAGGAAAATAAATGATGTAAATGTGAAAATACTTGTGTTTAGTTCCGTAACTTCAAACAAACTTTTTGAGACAGCACGAATTTAATACCACTTTCACAAGATTTACTCAATAAGATATGCTAAAATTTTTCTGTAGTTTTCTATACACGTAAACCTCTTAGCAGGTTATAGTATCCTTATATTCACAATTTATTACAGCAATTATATGAGATCTTAACCTTCTATAGATAGCAACTATATCGGGTCTCCTTATCACAAGTTCGATATGAGTTTGATTTACACTAATTGAGGTCTATTTTCTTCCTAGACTTCAATTCATTGATAAAAATCATTTATTGAATTACTTTATTATCTTTATCGGGATCAAATAGATTGACTTAACTAATAAATTATTAAAACCGTTAAAATACAATCGATTGTTTTCTTCCAAATAGAAAATATCTAACAGATAATACTCTAGAACGTAAATAATTAATCAGTAATGATAAATTAGCTGAAAATATAAATGCTTAATTAAAATTGATATATTAATTTAAGCTGAATCTAAAATGAATAAGTTATATTTGAAAAAATATTCGATTTCAAATTTAGTATTGAGTACGTAAATATCTGATCAAACATTTTTTATATTTTTCAAACGTATTCTCTTATTTAAATTTGATTTTAAGCAAATTATTTATTCAAATTTGATTAAATTAAAATCTAACAATTTTGTAATTTGTTCTAGGGAATCGAATTCAAATTTAATAAAATATTTCTATTTTTTCAGTCTAAAACCACACTTAATGTTGGATAAGAGTCGTAACATTAAAAATCTTAACTCAGTCAAATTTTTAGTTCAATTTTTATTTTTTGATTTAATTTAATTATTTTGTTCTTAAAATTAATAAATTTATTAATTAATCATCAATTTTTATAAATTAGTTAATTTTTAATCAAAAGAAACCCATAATTTTTCATTTGACAATATTTTTTCATTAAACCTTAAAATTTTCGATAAGAAAAAATATTTTTAATTTTTTTTTTATATTCTTCAATTTTAATCAATCTTTAACCAATTTTATGACAATTTAATACCAATTGAAGCTTTTAAATCTTAAACTGTCTTACCAGTTTAACTTTCAGTCCAATTTTGAAAACGTTGATTATTGCAACGTAAACTTGAAAGAACAAAAGAAAATGCAAAAATTTGCATATAACACTTATGATTGACAGATTATTGCAGAACAAGAACGTCTTTATAACTTGTTCAAGCTTGAAAATCTCCAATATAAACTTAAATTGCAATCATTCAATGTCCTTCTAATGATGGGATAGTTCAAAATTTTGTTAGAATTATTGTGAAGAGATACATGGTAGCATTATGGTGAACCAAAGAAGGGGTCTTGTGCCATCAAGCACTGCAATGCAGACAATGCCCTGCAAACTATGATGATACATCCAGGTGCCCAATATCAGTATCAGGAAAAGAAAACCATAGCACGAATAGCTCCAACAGATTTTACGACTTCATTGGGCAAGGTTTTGCGGAACCAAGTCCTGATTCTGAAATTGTCCAAGAATAATGTTACAATTGTTCATGGTGCGAGCATCAAGAAGACCATGGTTCCATAGTTTGATCATAAACAATCTCCAACACCTGACCATAAGCAAATAGGATAGGAGATGTAAAATTAGTGTGATGGAAACAACCTCCAGACATTAATGCCCATTTCCAACTAAGAACCGGAGCATATAAAACTGTAACAATGTATGATTAAAAGTCAACAGAGGAATATGTAATACCAAATTAGGTTTGGGGCTCTGACAAGATCTTGGCCATGCAATCTTGAAAATGCCTCACATGCCCAAGGGATGTGACCATCTGCCAATACCCTAAAACCCAGATGTGGAGAATAGGTTAAAATAAAAAAAAAGCAAATGATAGTTACAAATAATTCATCAGCAATGAGTTCTTGAAAAATATGAGTTAGTGAAGCTAAGTGTAAGATCACAGGCATCTCTATAAGCATTATTGATCTTATTTCGAGTGAGTTTATGGCAGGACAATACAATTTCCAGAAACTAACACAAATTCTTACTACCAGGTTAAATTCATCACAGATTTTTGAAGTGGCACACTCACCAAGATGTAATGGTTGATTTCAGATTCAAGGACCATTAAAGAACAACACAAGAGAGACAAGACAGTACAGCAAGCAAATGAAAAGTATCTTAGCTTAAGCTTAAAATAATCCTGATAGTAACACGTCTTTTGGTAACAAACATTTATCCACTTTTCCACACAACTCCGAAAAGGTCTATCCAGTTTTCAAATGAGTTATTATTTAACAATTCCAACAAAGGAATTGGGAAATCCTCCTGTCTCACAGATACGAGAGATAGAATCTCTCCAAGTCGACAAATCATATAATTGATCTTGTTAAGAACCTCCCACAAAAGAGAAAGCATAATATGGTTTTGCCAAAAATCTGCACAATAGAGAGAGACCAACAACAGAAATGAAAATAACCAAACCACAATAAAGCAGAAAGAGAAGCTCACCGCTGCTTCCTCACAAAGGAGTTCCATAAGTGCATCATTTGCTTCTCATCTTTGGTTACATCAACAAAATCATCTAGCATCTGCAATTGAAAATTGTACTTTTTGTGATTGAAAGTTGAAACCCCGCAAATCTCAAGCACATTGCATGGTCAATTGTTTGAAAATAGTCAACATCAACATAAGATGCTGTTTCCAGTCACAACTGTATAGATGGTATATTGACTTGGTTAAGCCATGTAATGTAAGCATCAACATACCCTTCTATCTTCAAAATCAGCAACATCATCATCGACTTCATCCTCGCTATCACGCTCGGACCACACTTGCTCAATTGCCATTGGCTGAACATAGAAAAGGTTAAACATTACAAATATTTTAATATAAGGAACACAAGAGGTTCATGGACATCATTAACAGAGGAAAAGTGAAAGGTTGTTTTCCCGAAACTAGTTACTTTCATCATATTCTTTTAATAATTTTAAATCTCAGCATACTCATTAAGGATTCAGCAAAGGCTAACAAGGGCTTCGGAAAAAATTTGGAAGACTTACATAATAATCAACTCAAGGAACATTAGATTTTCATCATAGCAACTTGTGCATAGGGGGCTAGTTGCATATGTTTTTAATTTCGTTATCTTACACTATCAAGGGCAGGTTTTAACCACATCTTCTCACACGTCTTTTCTTCATGAAGGCAAACTACTAAATAGTGATTCCTAAATATTAAGTCGTGCACAGACCCTCACTGATATTAAGGCTACCATTATAGTTTCAGGAGCCATTTCAGTAGGAAAAGGATCCCGACATCTTGCTCAGATCAACTTGGAAAAGGGCCAAGAATACAAATCTCATAAAAAGGTAACAATTTCAGTTGATGAATTAACAGTAACTAATCCTCTAATACTAACATAATTACAGACAAAAAGGAAAATAAAATATTAATTAAAAGAGGAAGTCATTACTCACTTGAGCCCTATGTGAATGGAAAAACTGACGTTTGTGGAGGAGACTGCGGCTAGAGATTAAAAAAATATATCAAACAGATGTCCATGTATCTGTAAATGTTTATAAGAAAATTGATGAAGTACCTATATTATCTTACTAGACACCCTAAATTGCAAACCAGTATATAGGCTTATGAGTTAAGACTCCCAAGTACGAGGGAAGGAAAAGGGAACTGTTAAAATGAAGACTGAAATGAAAGAAAGGAATACCAAGTACAAACTTATGTCCTGTAATACTAGGGGTGGCAATCTAAACAGGTTAGAACTCCTATCATCTTAATGTAACAGACAAATTGACATATACATTGATGCTTGATAACTGAAAGTGTCTGACAAGTGCAAATTTTAGTAATTAGTGGTAACGCTTGCTTTTGTTGATGAAAAAGAATGAAAGAAAAGCAAGACTTTATACACACTTTTTGATGTCAGATCGTTCAACTGATAATTTTCTTGTCTTTGCAAATTGCAGCATGGCAGGAGGTGCAAGATTGTTTCCAGATGCTAATTGGACACGCTCAATATCAGGAAACGCTTGTAATGCAGCACCTGAAACTCCTACAACATCCAGATTACAAGCAATGCGTTCTGTACAGTCAGGCACACTGATGTTCACATTTGGTAATTTTTTCACACCTAATAACAAAACATCCAAACCAAGTTGGTTACTTAAAAAAGGTACGAGGAAAATGAGTAGATAACAATAAATGGAAATATCCTAAGAAAAATTCCTAAGAAGTCGGCCTGCCATATGTTACAATGCAAGGAAATGTTAAGATATGAGAATTACTACAGGCATTAAAAAAAAAAGAATATTTTCACAATTTACAAGACAAACTTTGTTGAAAACGCTTCTAAATACATGTGTATAGAAAAAAAAAACCTTCATTTACTTGTCACCATGTCCTACCAAAACAAAATCTTACCAATGAAAAATAACAACTAGCAATGATAATACTCCTGCTTAAAAAGTTGCTGTCAAACACATCCACTGCTCTCAACATTCTAATTTGTTACTGTTCAATAAAATTATAAGCCACATCTAACCCAAAAATGGTTATCAACTGCAGTCTATATAATAAACATAAGGGACATACCGTCAGCCTTCTCAAGAACCTGATAGGTTCCAACAAGCAAGCTTGACTCTGAGTCCACTGGATGCACATACTTCTTGTCTTGGAAAAGGCTCTTCGTTCTTTTGCGTTTTTGTTTCTTTGAGCTATATTTGAACAAGCAGTTGAAACGTCAGTATAAACCATAGCACAGGATTCAGATAAATGGAACACCATTGAATTTCAAAGTAGCATGATCTGGTATTCCCATTCTCCAAAACTATGGAACAAGGCCAAAGCAACTTAGAGGTCAAGGGGGTGAAGGTTCTTACCGAAAGGAAAATGTTTGTTGTTTGGGATCCACACCATCTGCAACCATCTGAATAAAAAGTTCTAACAATCACTATTTTAAACGAGCCATCATTATTGGAAACATATGAATCTCATAGTTGGAATCTACCACAAGATCAGTATTGCTTCCTGAACACAAAGTAATTAAGACTTGTAAGCTAACAAGTTGATCCTATTTGATACTAGAAGAAGATACTAAAGTCGTTAGCACGCTTCAATAGACAATTCTCTCTCGCTCAAATATCTAGTCAAGCAAGTTAGCTTCTAAAACTCTTCAAAGAGTTACTGCACAGGGTAAAAAAAATTCTGACCTCAGATCTCCAGATATCAGCTTTTACTGATATGTTTACAGCTTGGAACTCTTCAGTCACCTGATGAACGCCATCTTATTAGTACAGTCCAGGAGGCTTAAGTTATCAAGAATTCAACAAACAGTCCAGAAGTTTACCAACCCAAAATTCAAAGTTGAAGAGATCATGTGATGACGGTAAATGGCATCTCAGACCCTACAAAGAAATATGTGATTAAAATTCTTTTGAGCATCAAAAACTAAATGATAAATCAAAAAGCTGAGAAAAAAAATAATATAGGACAAAAGTAGTAACTAGCATTCTATGTTTATCAAAAGAAACAAGATATACAGGGGAAACATGTCTAACCTTGAAGCTAGCACATTTTACCAAGCAAAATGGACAAGAAAAGTCTTCAGTAACTGCAGCCAAAATCATCAAATGCGAGAGAGAAGACGATGAAGCAAAGAATCAAAGTATGGGGTAACCAAAAACCCATTCTAACTGTTAGGTAAACATGCAACTTCAAGGAAAGAACAAAAGGTAGATTAAAACATACTGTGCCATAGGAAGATTACCTTCAGTTTTCTGCAATTTATTATTGTAATACCTATAGTTAAAAATCACATTTCCAGCTCTCAACCTGTAAACCAAGAGAAGAAAAGCTTCAATGACATATGCAAAAAACAAGTAAAAAGAGAAAATCACAAAAATGATTACAAAGAGAAGAATTACCGAATAATATGAGATAATGATGAAGAAGAAACGTCACTACACGTATACAAATGATAAGGAGATCTTTCCTTAGCACCAATTTCTTCCGCAGATATATTAACTTGCACTTGTTGTGATGAATTCTTTAAAAATTGGAACAATGCAAAGCAGCATACACTAATCAGCCAAGGTAATCCAGAAATATTTAGCCAAAAATTAAGAAGGCATTAAGAGAACAAACCATGGTTTCAGATGTATATGGAATTTGCATCAAAACACATTTTTCCTCGTCTGAACTCAACTGCAAGTGGGAAAAAATTAAAAGTAGTCAATTCTGTCAGAAAACTACTAATATCTGATGAATCCTGCAACATTAACTTGCAATGTATTGGCTATCAAACAGTTCTTCAACCATGTCGCTGTTTTTCTGGTTAAACTATTAAATAAACATATTACATGTCATTAAGTCAACAGGTTAGCATCCAAGCATCAGTATTTGTTGACATATTCCGATAAGCATGACATAAGTACAGATGAAAATAACGGCACAAATGTTGCAAGGTTACAAAAGATTGGAAGCAACAATGTTAAAGCTCCTTAAGACAGTTAAACATCAAAGCATTTGGTGTAACCAATGAGGCAATGATAAAATAACTACATACCAACAGGTCATTAAATAGAAAATTTAATACACAATTGATGAATTGTTCGTTCCTTTAAAAGAGCCATCACAATACCTTCAACAAGCAAGCATTCATGTCAACAGACAATATCAACTCCACTCTTTGTCCAAGAATCAAATTCGGTAATTGCTCCCAGGAATTGTAAATTGATTCCAAGGGTATCTTACCCAATAGGCATGATCCACCAGCATTTTCTGCAATGTACTACACTATTCAAACTACATAATGATAAAAAAGAGTAGAGAGAAGAAAAAAGAAGAAGATAAAGGTATAGAATGAATAAAATCTTGACTAATTTATATGTAAAGCTTTTAGTCACTGCATGCCATAGGGGGGTCTCAACAATGAGCCTAATGTTATGCATACCAATAACAGGTAGGTTAACATTATAAATAATAACATGAGGCAAACAGTTTAAAAAATATACCATACCCCAATGATTCCTTGTCAAATCAATACCACGCATCGACCTTTGAGCTCCAGCTGTACAGAAAGAAGGAAGAATAAGACCAATATTTGCAATCATAGGTGGTTTCCCAACAAAACCAAAATAACTACATACCAAAGCTAACAAGCAATATAGCAAGTGAGCCGGACTTAGCCTCCAAAGCTAACTTATTAATCTCAGGGAGCACAAAACTAGCTTGCGCTTGATTATCTCCCTCAACTCCAGTAAAGTTGGTCAAAATAGATGTATGATTAAATCCGTACACTGCAGAACACTACATGTTGGAATACAGTCAAAAAAAATATCGTCGAGAATCACAAAAAGATGTCAAAGAGTGAGTCTCGTGCCATAGAGAAGACAATTACTATGAAAAATGAAACAATTTCCAAAAATTGATCAACCCATAGGACTGGATAAACTTGTACCTCTGCAGCTTGAGTCTCAGAAAGGAGTCTTGCCAGCAGAATGTACAAAGGAAACAGACACTTAGATTCTACAACTCCATTCAAAGCCCTCGAAAGTGAAATTGTCATTTGTATCCTACAATTTTAAAATAAAGAGAACTTGGTCAATATCTCCAACACATTTCCACTGGATTCCAGATGAGCTTATGTAAATTTCCTCGTGCATTTGGAAATTGTGAAGTTAAGAGTTATTGCATATATGAGAAGGGCAATAAAACTTGTCCAAGCTCCATTACCATAGACAAATTTTCAAATTCACTCAAGAGAAAAAAACTGATAAAAAATCTAATGAAGTCTTGAGGAAAAAAAAAAGCACCTCCTTTTGTGCTTCGCTTGCAATTTGTAATTCAAGCATCTCTGCAGGAACATCGGCTGAAAAGAAAAGAAAACATGTTCAATCATGAATATTACTAGAATAACAACAAACAAGATGACAAAATTAATTCAACAAATTTGCTAACGGAAACAAAGAAAATCCGATCATATTGAAAACTAGAATCCTATTTAACCACGTTAGTTTTCACAAGGGGAGAATCCAATCAAGAACTATGAAAAACCGGATCAAATCATGCAATTAGACCGATTTACGACCATATGATAAACACGAACCAAAATTTCAAGCCAAACAAGCTATGAAACCCAGTAAATACTAAACATCAACAACAGTAACCAGAAAATTACATTTCTGACAGCTCGACGCTGAAGGATGTTGTAGAGCTCGACAGGCTTGCAATAAACAGAAAGACTCTCTTCTGCTGCCATTTCCTCTTCCTCTGATAAATGCACTCGACCATCTTCTCGGCACATCTGATTCGTGTTTCTTGTATAGCTGCAATTGCAAAAAACATTTTCAAAATAATAATAATAATAATAATACAAAATTCACTTCATCACTAAACAAGCTTCAAAAACCACTCCAAGAGAAATAATCAAAATGAAACACTAAAAATTAATCGTCAGATAGGCAAGCCTATACGAGGAGGTTTCACGAGCCACTAGAGGAATGCCCGGCATTCTTCGGTTACATTGAGACACTACATAGCTCCATAGCTATCAATCACTTGTTCCTGACCTCGACCAATCGCTTTAACCCGAAAAAATCGCGATAAAAATTCCAGCTCGTTCGTTAGGTGTACCGGTTCGAATCTTGGACAAAATCGGAAACCCTAAGGAGAGGCGTTCGCTTCACACTATGGGGTTCGGGAAATTTCGAGCTGTTCGTCTTTTGGATTTTCTCTTTCCTTACAGGTATGGTAACAACAGATAGGCAAGCTCCTCACTCGGTTAATTTATTTTCATGACCCCTTAGAACAGATTTTAGTTCATTAATATTTAATATCTTTTAAGTTTACAGAAAGCAAGAGAATCTCAACTGTTGTCTGTTCAATGTTTAATCTCTGCTGTTACTGTTCCTGTTACGGCGACTTGTATTATTTTATTAAATTTTATCCACACATCCTACATAAATATTAAATCAGAGTAACTGAAAAAAACGCATTTAATTGCACAAACTAAGAGATATCTTTTTTTAATTTTTATATACTTTTTTCACTTATCTTAATTTTTATTTTTTATAAAATGCCTTAAAATAATAAAACATACGCACATAAATAAATCAAATGTCATTAACATGTAGCTTAATTTAATTTTATAACTTATAAGAATTAATTTAAGATAATTATAATTAATTATTACTTTCAATTAAGTTTAATTAATTTAATCCAATTTTAACCACTATTTTGAATTGTAAAGTAAATATCAATTAATTGTTTATATGAAATTTGTATTTTGACACAATTTTTAATCAAAATTAAAATTTTTCTAAAAATTAACATATTAAATTTAATATTAATGTATAAATATTATAAATTTAACAAAATTTTAATTTTAATATAATTTTAAGAGTATAAATAAATAATAAAATTAGTAATATGAGGAAGTATTTTAAATTCTTATCCTTATAAAATTGATTTATTACTTATAAGTATATGTAGTATTTACTGACACCCGGTTAAACCGTTAAAATTTTAAATCATCTAATTTTATAATTCAATTTTTAATTTTTCAGTTTGATTTATTTTAATTATTTAATTAATCGACGATTCTTTAATTAATTTTTTATTTTTTATTTTTTTTTCTATGTAACTTTTTTTTCGAATTTTAAATACCGATAGTTACAAGTGAGGAGATGGTATTTCAAAAAGGTTAGTACTATCCACGACTGGACCACCTTACTTAGCAACGAAACCAATGGATGGGGACAACCCGTGACCATATTAAATTTTTTAAAAATAATTGAAAAAAAATAGAAGTACAGTCACGTTATGAATTTAAAATTTTCTCTCAATTTTTCAAAATTTTGTGAATTTCGAGGAAGACTTATAAGTTAGATAAAGCCTTCAAATTTTGATTTTCAAAATTTTTTAAATTTAAATTTAAAGTATAGTCAATAATTATTAATTTAAATTAAATTAAGTTTGACTTAAACTTCAACTCTACTATAAATAAAGCAGAATCACCTAATATTCCTTGGAATTATAGTTAAATAAGGAGGTTTCAAACGGTCTTTTATATATTTCAATTTAAAATAAAAAGAGTTGAGTGATACAAAAAAAACCCTCCCAAAAGAATTGATTTTTTTATATAAAAAAGGGGGAAAACAAACAATTACAGAATAAGGTGAGGGAAACAAATTCCCTGACATATCTTCTAAAAGAATAACATGACACTCAATTGGAGAAAGGGAAAAAAAATAGTTGTTAAAGCAAAAGTGCAGCATATGTCGCTAGTCAATCCGCACAGCGGTTACTCTCTCGATAAATATGACGATAAACCACCATCCAATTGCACGTAAAAAGTTCATAGATATCCTGAACAATGGGATTATGGGTCTGGGAGCGGCTAGACGAGGAAGAGATGAGGTGAATGGCCACTGCCGAGTCATCTTCCAGCTCAATCCGGCGATAACCTAGGTTTCACGCGATCGTGAGGCCTGTATAAATGCCCCAGAGCTCCGCCGACACCGAATATCAGCAGCCAAGATTTTGGATAAAACCACCTAGCCAGGTGCCAGAAATGTCCCATCAAGATCAACGGTAAAAAAAACTAGGTTCAACTAACCGTAAAAATTTTAAACCATTTAACTTTTTGGTTTATTAAAAATAAATCAATTAATTGATCAATTTTTATTAATTAATAAATTCTTATAAATAAATTAATTTTTATTTACCAACTTCTTTTTTAATTAAATTTTAAATTTTTCTATAAATAAGAACAATATATTTCAATCATATTTTAAATTATTTAATTTTATTCGATTTTTAGCCGATTTTATGACTGTTTAATATCGATCTACTACCGGTTGAATCTTTTAAACTTTTTGTCTTACCAGTTTAACTTTTGGGCATGTGCCACAATGTGCTTGCCTTGGGAAGGCCAACCAACAAGAATGAAAATTTCTTCTCAATTTAGAGGGAAACAATTGAACTATATTGGAGTACTTGATCAACAAATCTCTGTACAGGCATGTCATAAATAAGAGAAACACAAACAAGTTTCTAAATTGTTTATAGAACTAATAAAGCAGATCAATTTTGAGGTGAAGAAGGTCTACACCAGGACAATTGAGAGGCCATTCTTGCATAAAGCTGTGTCGATCTGTTGCAGACTTCAAACGACTAAGAAGAGCAACAACCGGACTTCTGGTTAACAGGTTGCCCGCGTATCTGCACGGTAGGGGGTCTTGCATTGTTTGATGCAGGTTGACTAGCCATTCTGGAAAGGTATAGATCGTAATCAAATCACAGATTGCAAAACTAAAAAACAGGAGATCCTGTTTATAAGTGTGGGGAGCAACAAATTAAGGCATTTTCCTCAATGCGTGAAACATGTCAGCAAATAAGTATTCCCCTCCCCCATTCACCTCAGTTCAAACATCTCAGATATCCATATACTAGAACATGTACCTGTTCTTGATGTCTGCAGCCATAGCCATAAAAGCCTCCTCTACATTGGTGGCACTTTTTGCACTTGTCTCCATGAACGGAATCCCGATTTCATCTGCAAAAGCCTTTTGAAAACCCAAAAGATTGGTACAATTTAGTCGTCAATTAGCATAAAACACTTCAGTTTTTAACACAGTACGAACCAAGAACCAAAGATTCATTCTACCTTAGCTGTTTCATATGAAACAACTTTGTTAGCTGTGAGGTCACACTTGTTCCCAACCAGCAGTTTGTTCACATTTTCACTGGCATATCGGTCAATCTCACTCAACCATTGCTTCACATTGTTGAAACTCTCTTGGTCTGTCACGTCATACACTATCTGGCATTGGCAATGACAATTATCAAAAGTATTAACAGAAAGCACAAGACCAAAGGACTTCTTTATATACAAAATGAATATAGAACTCACTATGATGCCATGTGCCCCGCGGTAGTAGCTGCTAGTGATTGTCCTGAAACGTTCTTGTCCTGCAGTGTCCCACTAGGAACAAGGAGAAAAAAGGAACAATCTCAGCAAAACTACGATTGCCATAACTAGCAGAGGGACCAAATAAGAGAAAAAGCAACACTGCACATTTGCTTATAGCAAGACTAATATGTGAATAACCTATTAAACTCATTCCCATAACTTTGACCTTTTCGACCCAAATGGGTTTCCATGAGATTGGTTGTACTACAACCTAGAAAACAAAAATGGGAAAATAGATCTCACTATTTGAAGTTTAATGGTCTTTCCATCTTGCTCCACTGTGCGAATTTTCTGTGAAATCGCAAATCAAATGGAATCAGTTACATAACCAAAATCAAAGCAATGATCACAAGATCATCCAAAAGCCACATCCTCCAGAAGCTTACAAAGTCCACTCCAATTGTGCTAATGTAACTGTCCAAATACGAATCATCCTGCATAAGTAAACGAAAGACCAATAAGACTATATCCATAACTAGACTACTACATACGAATGTTCAATTCCAAGAACATGAAATTCAACGCGTGAGTGCTACCCATTCATGGACACAGCGGTTAAATGCAAATATAAAGGTTTCCCCAACTATTCTTCTCACGAAAGAATCATAAAAAAGAAATAAAGATTAAGCTTTCATCTAGAAAACTACTACCCATAATTCCTAATCCGTTATAAACGAGTTCCTCAAAGAGATACACTAGCAATCACCACAATAGAAGTGAAAGAAAATTAAAGAAAAGAGTAATAGCTTACAGCGAATCTCAGAAGAAGGCATGACTTTCCAACTCCAGAGTCCCCAATCAACAACAACTTGAACAGGTAGTCACTGCCCCAAAAAAACAATTCAAATAAACAAAATTCACATGTATAATAAAAAACAAACCAACCCAAGAATCCATCGGTCACCAAAATCGCAACTAGAAATTACGAAACAAACAATCAAAATACAGGGAAATTTTCACTCGAAACATCGTGAAAAACCAGGATTTCGGAAGAGTAAGATCCAAGACTTACTACTCAGGATTCATGACGATGAGGAAGATCAAAATAGACCCTTTGGACTCTAGATCAGATGATCTTGTGAGAGCGACGACGCAGATGAGATAGAGGTAAAGTAAACAGAAGAGGACACGGCACCTACACGTCCGGGAGCTGCTTTATTAAACAAGGTTAGATCCGATTTTAAGACAAACTCTGTCCTCAGTAATTAAAAAAACGTGTTTTTTGTATAAAAATTATAATATTTATTATATTGTGTTCATTTCATAATTTATCACGTTTATCACATTGATTATTTTATATAAGAAACTCGATTTATTAAAACCCTAAAATTATGAGTAATCTCTAAAATTATGAAAGTGATTGGTTGATGAGTTTAGAAATGATCAATAGGTAAAAAAAATGAAAAGTAAGTGGTCAGTTATTGATTATTATTATAAGGGCAATAGTTTGATATCTCACATTTGAAAAATCTTTTGTACTTTCTATTTAGTAGAGGAATGAAACTCATTCTTTAGTAATAACTTTTTTTTATAAGATATTTTTAATACTAGTTAATTAAAATATAATAAATTTTATTTTTAAATATTTTTTACAAACCAACTGTTATCACTAATAATGAATAATCATTCATTCCTTTTAACTAATCATTATAATTATAACGATAATATTCATTCTCATTTTTTATTATATTTATTCTTATTCCTATTATTATTTTCTATGCGAACCAATCACCCTTAAGATTTTAATATTTTTTTGAAGTATGATATCACCGAATAACCTCGTTAATTTGCGTGATGTTTTTTTTTAATCTTCATTTTGACTATTATTATTTCAATATTCATCTCTCACTTCTTTCCTAGCAATATATGTTAGACTTTTTTTAAATATATATAGACTTTGAATATGAAAGTTTTAAAATATTATAGGAAGTCTATAATTAAATTAAAGAATTTAATGAAATAAAGCTTCATATGTTTAAGGTTATATTTAGTTTGCTGTACGGTTTTTAATAGAGTGGAATAAAATAAAATGATTTATAATGGAATTGAATGTAAAGGGATGTAATATTATAAAATTGATACTTGAGAGTCATGAAATAGTTCATAATATAATATAGTAAAATGTTGTTTGAAAGAAGGGTTTATGACGTAATATACTGAAATGTTGTTTATTATTTAACATTTCATCCTAAACCCTTCAAATTAGAAATAACATATTTTTATTGTTTATAATGAAATGAGATGGGATGTAATGTAAAACTCTCTCCTTTCATTCTATTCTATTTCATTTCGTTATAAATTTTCATCCCAAACAATAGAACAATATTACATTACATTTCATTCTACTAATAACCACTTAACCAAATATAACCTAAAGTTAGTAAATTGTATTAGACTGAGTTAATAGACCAAATTTAAATTAATTAAAATTTGAAATCAGTAAAAATATAAAATTGATCTGATTAAATTTTAAAATAATATTTTTAAAATTGAAATTATTGTTTAGGACTATTTGAGTTTGACACTTACACGAATGATACTGGAATTAACTTTTAGAGTGCGAAATTAGGTAAGGGACTAGGCAAATCAAACTTAGTGGGCCTATAAATAGTTAAAAACGTGAACGGCAAGAATTACTATTGGTGATGAAAAACGTGCAAGATGCAGCTCGTCAAAGGCTTAAAATCAAATATAGAAATGAACCGCCTACTTTTGATGTAAGTAAGATATAAAAATATGGATCTAAATCTTAATGAAAATTTTAACAAATTTAATGCCAAAGATTGTGCTGTCTGATATGGATGTTAAAAATTTCAGATTAAAAAAAGAGATCGATACTATTTACATGAGATTTTATGCACGAGTGAAAATCTCGTTAGAAAAAGGAAAATAAAGGAAGAGCATATAAGTGAAAAGGACTCATAAATTTAATATTTTAAGATTTTGAGTTGGAATATAGTATCAAGGCTCGCGAGTATGTTCCCTCACTAGGTCAATAATGTAGATCTTCCATGAAAGTGCGCTCCTTATATTCAACAATTGATATTAGAGCCGATGGTTTAGCAAGGGATAAGCATCAAAAGGTTAGTCGGATCTCGTGGTTGCATCTTCACGTGAAAGAACAAGGAGACTTTTGATGGGCCTAAATCAGTGAAGTCGAAAGGTTTTTAGTGACGTCATATACTCGAGTTGCTAAAAAAAAAACTTTCATTCAAGAGGGAGTTCAAGCCTAATATAAAAGTTCACATTAAAAAATATATTTCAATAAAATTTTGATTTAACAATTAAAATATAGTTAAAATAAATATGAATTTGTAAATAATAATTTATCAATAAATATTATATAAGATATCGAAATAAATTTTACTAATAAAACATAATTTATAATTAAGTTTTATTTATTAATAATTATTAGTAGCAGTATGCTGTAGACGTATTATTATTATTATTAAGCTTCATTTTCTATTTATAATAATAATAATTATTATTATTATTATTAAGCTTCATTTTCTATTTATTATAATAATAATAATAATAATTATTATTATTATTAACATATATTCGGAATTCATTATTATTAGTAGTAATATAATGTAGATGTATTATTATTATTATTACGCATAATTTTGTATTTATTATAATAATAATAATAATAATTATTATTATTATTATTAAATATTTGGAATTTATTATTATTAGTAGTAGTAGTATAATGTAGATATAATTTTATTACTATTCAGCATCATTTGTATTTATTATAATAATAATTATTATAATTATTGTTATTATTATATATTTTGAACTTATTTATTAATGTTATTAATTTTGTTGTTATTATAATACTAATTATT
>JANZLX010000007.1:24526488-24537206 GCA_025531955.1 Erythroxylum orinocense | reverse complement strand
GAAGAAATGAATGCCATTAAGAGGAAGGAAAGAACTGAGGCGGGAAGCAAAATAATAAAGCGAAGGAAACATGGCTCAACTTCAGGTGAGCGTGAAGCTGAGAGGCTGAGACGCAAGCATTGGTTTAATTCAAATGAAAACGTCGACGTTTTATTGTGGCACAGGGTAGGTACAGGCTTAGTGGGACAGAAGATTTGAAGCCCTTTTTGCCTAGAATAATATGCGCCTGTGTCGAAATTCGTGTAGGACCAGGGTGACTATTTCCTAAGTGGGTGCTTGAAGAGTTTGTGGGTGATGTTTCTAGGGAATATTTCTCTAAGCGTAAGTAGTATTTTTTTATTGTGTGATCTTTGCAGTTTATTGGTAAAGGAGTCTGGTATTTGATTTTCGTCAAGTATTGCTTCCCAAATCCCGTTGTCAGTATTTGCTATCACCTCAAAACGGGACCTATTGATTTGCCTCTTTTCTTGCACAAGGAAAAACTTTAGTTAAATAGTAGATTGGATAATGAATCAACTCAATCTTTTGAGAATTTTTAATTTGGTGTTTAAGTTTTTAAAATTTTTAATTAAGGACTAATTTTATAAAATCTTAACAATTCAATTTAAAATATTTATTTTTGTTAATATGACTAATAGATGAACATTCATGTGACATTTAGTAAACAAGTCATATCTTTAAAAATAACATTTTGAACTGAATTCTAAAATGCTTTAAAAAATTATCACTTAATTGAAAATTTTAAAAGTGTAGACATGATATTAAAAAATCTTAAAATATTAGATATTTTTAAATATGTTATCTCTAATGAAATAGTTGGCTAAAAAGTTAACAATAAAAAAATTTTATCAATAATAACTCACAACATTGTTTTTTAAGTATATATTAGATAAAATTATGTATAATTCATGAATTAGATATTTTAAATTTTAATTAATTAAATTATTTAATCAGATTTTGAATTTTTTTGATTAATTTTTTTAAAATATAAAAATTAAATTATTTTAACTTAAAATTTTAATACACGAGTCCAGTATGTCACGTGATACAATGAGACCTCTATATCGATGAAAAATAATTCAATTTATATTACATTAATACTGACATAATGCATAATACATAAAATTTTAAAAATAATGCATAATAGATAATGAGTTAACTTTATCTAAGTTCTAGTTTGTTAAATTTTATTTTAATTGCAACAAAATGTTAAAGGGTATATTTTGTTTTAATAAAATATTATGATTTTTTCATAACAAATTTTGATTCAAGAAAACACATTTAATATAAAATCTCCACGATATCAAAACACTCAAATCTAAAACCTCAATTGATAAAAGATCTTTGAAGCAAGGTTTAGGATATTATTTCGTGTAGGCCGATACGTACTGTATCGGACTAAAATCGATAAAAACAAAGGATCGATTATACTAGGTTTAAATACCTGTAGGTACTAGTTGATATTCAAAATATTAGCCGATACTAAAATTTTAAAAAAATAGGAGGATTATTTTGTAAAATTTTCAAAAAATTTTAAACTTTCCCTACCGTCTCTCATTCCCCCCTCTTTTTTAAAAGCGTTTTTAATTATTTATTTTATTTACTTCAACTTTTATAATTATTGTAAATTTTTAATTTTGTTTTTAAAATAAAAATAAATATTTTCATTACTAATAATAATTATAAATTAAATAAAACTTAAAAATAAATTTAAGTATTAATAAAAATATATTATTTTTAAAATAAATAATTTAAAATTTATTATTTGTAAACTAATATTTATTTTATATATTTTAATTATTAAATCAAAATTTTATTTTAAATTTATATATTTTAAAAATATATTTTAAATTTAATTATATTTATTAATAATTATTAAATTAAAATTGTAAATTAAATTAAAATTAGATTATTATTTATTATTATAATTTTTAGAGAAAGACTTAAAAATATACAGTACAATTGTGCAATATAATAATAAACTATTTTGTAATTTTTAAAAAATTTAAAGATTATTTTATAAATTTAAAAAATTACTTAAAACGATATCCAATACCAGTTCAGTACGGTATCAAAACTCAATTCAATACCAAATTTAGCATAGATTGCTTTGAAGAGTTCCCGTGGCACAAGTGGCTTAATCAAAACTTGGTCCCTGTCAATGGTACGCAATGTACTGAAACTATATGGGTTTTCGTCCAGTTTTGGTGATAATCTTAGTTGGAGTCACTCATGCACGAACTGATTAGACCTTTGAAGAGTTAGAAAACAAATATTAGTAGGTGCCTAGTCCTTTTCTCCATCTTATCCCCTAAATTAGAGGAGCAGAAGTGATAGGGATTGCTAACTTTGCTTGAAAAGCTTGGCTTTGCAATATTATGATTAAGAATATTGAAATATGTTTTGATTTTACACTTATAAAACTTAAAATCAATATTTTTATGTATATATTAAACAAATTTGAGGTAATTAGTATTTATAAATTTAACTAAAGTAAGAAATAATTCATAACTCCGAAATATTTGAATTAGTAATAAAAAGTAAGAGATATAGACCTCTTGTGTAATTAAGATATTTTAAGAAAATTATTTAATTCTTAAAATTCATGAAAAATCCTTATAATTTTTAAATTTTCAAAGAACTTTTTTCTTAAATTTTGATTAAAAAAATATAGGCAACATGAACACGACTCAATTCATAAATTCGAATCAAACTAACTAAATTCAACATAAATTAATAATTTATTATAATTATCTTAAATTATGAATTTGTGTCAAATTTAATTGATTCAAATTAAATTTAAGAGCTGAGTTAAGCTACCATAATAGTAACATTTTATTGGTTTATATCTAAGACTAATGTTCATACATTTTTTTGGTTTATATCTAAGACTAATGTTCATATTTATTGTTATTTTCTAATTATAGTTTAAGGGGAAGATTTCCCGAAAAATAAAAATGAAAAGTTTTTTCCCGACAATTTTAAAGATTAAATTTTTATAATTTTTAAAATTATATAAAAAGCCCTATATCTTTTATCTATATATATATATATATATAGTTTTTTTAGGAAGAAAAATGAGAAACTAGTTTTTCGAGTAACAGATCACCTGTACCATAAATGTTGTTTCAATCCTATTCTAATTAGGACTCATATAAATGTATAGATAAGATGGATTGAAATTAAAACAGGGTTAAAACAGCATTTATGGAAGATGTGAATTCATTTGGGTTTTTCAGTTAAAATATGTATTTTATTAAATTCATATAAATGTGTGAATAAGATAAATTGAAATTAGAAGAAGATTAAAATAACATTTATGAAACTGGTAATGTTAATTGAGTTTTTCCAGTTAGAATATGTATTTTGTTATCTAAGAAAATGCTTACTCCCTCCGATTTATAATAAGCATCGTTTTAAAGGAATGCACATTTATTAAGAAAGTTAATGAAATATCTGATGTACCTTTATTAATTACATGTTAAAGTGTCTTGAAAATATAATATGTGTAATCTGTATAATTAAGATGTGAGATAAATTAAAGGGTAATTTTGGAATTAAAATTATAAATATACATAAAAAGTTGCAAACGACACTTATTTTGAATAATTAAAATCCCTTTAAAACGACACTTATTATGAATCAGAAGGAGTATTAAATAAAGTTCCATCGAGTTTGCGGGGAAAGGATAATTAAGGACAAGTAAAGACATTAACGATCTCACACTTAAATGCTACTGGAGTTCTAATTTTAGAATAATTTTGTACTAACTCAACGACAAAGCTTTGTTAGGCACTATGTTCTCTGTAACAAATTTGGTAGAACAAGCTGCCCACGGGACTGCAATTCTAGAAACGCAAGCTGTCACGCTGAAAATCCCACAAAGGAAAAAGGTCAACACATCAAATTACCAAATTATCTATTTCCATTATTTTGTTTAAATCTTATTTATATATTTATGTGAGATCTACGTAAATATGTGGATAAGATTTAATAGAACATAATAGAAATATCATAATTAGAATAAAAAATCTGATCCCTAATCCAATAGGGGAAATTATACAAAACCTCCTTACGATTTGACCGATCCTTATATTTTGAAAATTATTATTTATTTTTATATAATATCGTTTTGTTCTCAAGTAAGTTATTTTGCCACATTTTATTAATTTTTGTCTTTTTATTATAATTTTAAAACAATATCTTAAAAACTTTATTATTACTTCGTTTTTGGTATAAAATAAAATATAACTAAGTAATTTGTGTGATAATTAAACGATATTGTAATAATGTAATTGATAATTTCTAAAATATGACTAAGTTGAAGTAGCTTTAAGTTGACATTAGACTCAATTACCCAATTCAAAATTCATAATTTTTATGCAAAATGTAATATTTTAAAAGTAAGATTAAAAATTAAACCGATAATATAAGATATTTAAAATTTAAAAAGTTTAATCAGATAATCATAAAAAAGGCAATGATTGAAAAAAAAGAATTTAAAATATGATTGAAAAAGATTTTTAAATAAAAATTAATTTATTTATAAAAATTTAATAATTTATTAAAATTAACTAATTAATTATTTTTTAACAATAGACCGAATCGATTGAATTTTTTAATTAACCGCCAACAAGACAGGATTGCCAACTCTAGTAAAGTACACTGAAGAGTCACTAGAATTGAAATTCACTCTAGCAATCAATCACACAAATCTTTGGTTCCTTGCACTTGCATTAGACTTGCTTATGTCATCCATAGTTCTTAATCACATAAACCACAAGCTTTTCTTCGAAAAGAAGTATGAGTAATTATCACTCCAACTTAGAGAAAAAAGTATGCAAATCCAATACACCTGGAGCCTTCTCTATCGTCATTAGTAATTATTGGCCTTGATCATGTTTTTCGATAACTAAGTTTCGTGTATGCCTAATTTTAGATCATTGTTCTCTTACTTATCTTTGAGCAAAGTATGTTTTATTTTAATAATTACGCTAAAATTTAATTTTATTTTTAATAATTTTTTTTAATCTTTGACCAGGATATCTACCGGTGGGCTCAGTGACTAATTCTCTTGCTGATGGGAAGGCATCTCACAGGGTAGAGTAGGACAGCTGACCTAAAGATTTAAAACGGCTTTATACTCAAAACTAAAGATCAAACTCTTGACTTTTCATTAAAGATGGACAAGTCACTTGCTACTCAACTACACACATTAGGCTTTATTATAACAACTTCAACTATATTATCAATAATATTATCTTAGAAGCAATTGCTCCCTTTTTACTCCTGAATTTCATTCTAACTACTTCTTTGTCAAGGAACTTTCTTTTCTTACCATATCCCACCTAACATGAAAATTCAATTTTTTAAAATATGAAAAAATCAAAATAGTGAAAGGGAAATTAGAAAAGGGGGAAAAGGAAAAGAACTTGAAACTACCGATATATCCCTTTCGTTAACATTAAAAAAAAAAAATCAAGGTCTTATGTAAGGGATGAGATTTGTCACTGTGTGTCAATCATGTGACAGAGCATTTGGTCTACACATTTTTGGCACAGAGTACTTGATACAGACGATTTCATCCCACATTTTTGGCACAGAGGACTTGATACAGACGATTTCATCCGCTTATATAATTAATTGTTAAGTCCAATTGATTAAAAGTCTTATATAATTAATTGTTTGAAAAATATATATCATAATTAATGTTTTAAAAAATGGACCGAAAGCTAACTCAGTAAAACAAAAGATTTAAGGTTTACAAAATTCAACTGATATTAGACCATCATAAAACTGATTAAATATTGAATAAAACTAAAGAATTTTAGATATTATTAAAATTTAAATTTTAATTAAAAAATATTGTTAAACAAAAATTAATTGATTATTTAGTTTATTAGATCTTATTAATTAATAAACATTGACCAATTAATGAAAAAATTGATCGATTTTTAACAATAAAAGTTATTAAAATAAATTGAACCAAAAAATTAGATAATTCAATATTTTTACAATTAAACTTTGATCATTATTTTGCATACCACATAAAGGTTGCGGAGGAATTTATAAGGATCAAATCTCTTGTACCCGATTCTCAGTGTCACCCTATACTCGATGAATCCTATCCATAAATGGATGAGATTCATTTGACACCGGGCAGCGCTGGGAATTAATCGCAATTATCCCGTGTCTGATTTTATAGGCCCAAAATCCAAATTTAGGTAAAAATATAAAAGATAAACTGATATTATTTTGATTTGACTAATTTGAAGGAGCAAAAATACTTGAATAAGAAAATTAGAAGGGTATGGCTATCACGTAATTAAAGAGGAAAAAATGATAAAAAGAATAGTTTTTCTTTGATTAACGACCAAAATTTTCCTTTCTGAATAGGGACGCTCGTTTTCAGGTATAAAAGGCAATAACTCAACAAGGAAAGCAAGTGCACCCTCACACGCCATATAAAACAGAGGAAGTACAGGCTGTGGTGTCTCTTATAAGCCACAACTAAACCCCAAAGAAACACAACCGAAAACCGAGGCAACAATGGCGGATTTAGAGACTTCGACGGTGATGCCCAGAGTCATAACATTCCTATCCGCACTCCTCCAGCGAGTGGTAGATTCAAACGACTTCAGTTCTCAGTTCATCCCACACAAAGTTTCAGTCTTTCATGGCCTTGCAAGGCCTTCCATATCCATCCAGGACTATCTTGAAAGAATCTACCAATACGCCAATTGCAGTCCCTCTTGTTACGTGGTTGCTTATGTCTACCTTGATCGATTTGTGCAGAAACAACCCTCTTTTCTTATCAATTCTTTGAACGTGCACAGACTGATTATCACCAGTGTCTTGATCTCTGCTAAGTTCATGGATGACATGTAAGTTTTGCCTTCTTGAAACTTCCCCCTCTTAATCTTTCAGTTCTTGTTCTTACACGGTTTAGTTCTTATGATTATCTGGGTCTCTGTGGTTCTTAATTTTACCTCTATGCATGACAATTGCATTAAAAGCTCCTGGCATTTAGTTTCTTTGTTGTTCAGCGCTGAAGTTTCTTCATCCTTACTCTGTTCTTTCTGGTAAAGTCTTACGTGGTAAAAAGATTTTGTCTTCAATGCAGAATTTGGTTCCTGCGACTTTTCTCATTATTGTCCGATTTCGTTTTTATCTAATTTTGCACTTTCCCCTATTTTTAATATTAATAAAAAATTGTTTTAAACTGATTTTTTCTCTTGTCAATTACTATTAATCTCTTCTTTTAAATACACTTTCCAATATTTTTAATATTAATAAATTGAAAAAATATATATCTCACTCCTCTTATGATAATTAATAATGACCACCAAATAATAATTATATAATTATTTTTTAATAAATGAATCAAATTAGGTGGTCCTTTTGTCATTAATTATTTAATAATAAGAAAATGTTTATTTTATAAGAATATTATTTTTCATATTTTTTAATATTAATTATCATATGCATTCACTAAACTTTTTATTAATAAATCGTTAAAAATCAGAAAATCATCATCGTTACACTTAGTCTTAAATCTCGCAATAAAACAAGGTCTAGAAAAGTCCGATAGTAAAAATAAAAAGGGGAGGGTCATGAGTCATGACTATTTCCTCGTTTTGAACCAATGAGCTCAGCAAAGTAAAAGAACACCCATGTGAAGATCTCCGTCCTTTGTTATAGACAACACCAACAAAGTTTGCGGTGGTTATTGTTCCTGTCCACGGAAGTGTATAGCAAATTGGGAGCACGTCATTATCATGTAGTGAATGACAGCTCGATCAAGGTCATGCATTCTTTAAAGAACACATCGGCCTACTTAAATTATAAAATTGTACGAATTCACTTAAGATGTTATCATGGTTGTGATTAATGTGCTCTGTTCTGGTCTTGTTTGATGTTTCAGAAGTTACAATAATGCATATTATGCCAAGATTGGAGGAATCAGCACAGCAGAAATGAACGTTCTTGAAGTGGATTTCTTATTCGGTTTAGGCTTCCAATTGAATGTGACACCAACTACCTTTCACACATACAACTTTTACCTCCACAAGGAGATGTTGATGCAAACAACTCCACTATCAGAGCCATCAATGCACATGGCAAGATCGCCAAAATTTCATTACTATCTAAATGAAGACGAGTCCACCCATCAGAAACAGCTCACTGTCTGAGACCATCTCGTAGGGTGTGTGTATACATGGAAAAGTTGGGTGCACTACTAATTTTGTGTAAAGCAGAGAACTTGTAGCTCTTTAGCTGAATATGGTCGAGGACTTCTTATCTGATAATACTTGCTTTGCTTAAAACAGAATCTGGAGCTGTTGTTGCTGAGACTTTCAGTTGAATGTACATATGCGTACTCCTTATTTTCAATGATCTGATAAACGTTTTCTGCTTGCTTGCCTACTGATATGCTACAAGATAGAAGAACTTTACGATGGCAATTGACAAATGCCAGAGCCAATGTCCGGTTTGACTCGAAATCAATGGAATTGAGTTGGATATGTTACATCAAAACGATGTCATTTTAATCTTAAAATATTCGAAATTTAGGCTACTCGAGTTGGTACCTATTTGGGTAGATTTTTGAGAAGCTAATAAGTACTTTTTTTCACTACAAAGGTCTTTTTTTAATGAGTGTTTAATTGTAAAATAAAAAAATAATTCTTTAATAGATATGACTTTTTCGACAGTCAAAATATAACTTTTTCAGAAGGTTAAATTTTGAGTTTTTAAAAAAAACCTCTCAAATGATTTTTTCAAGTAAATTTTTCATATCAATTAATGAGCCTATTTTTTATTCCATTTCGGTCTTATATTTTACATATAATTCTCACAATACCCACAAATCCATCTTCACTTTTATCTTCCAAACTCATCTTCCCTATCTCTTGCAAATTTATTTTATTATGTATTTAACTATTTGCTATTCATCTTCATTTGTATCTTGCAAACTCATCTTCCCTATCTCTTGCAAATTTGTTTTATTATGTATTTAACTATTTGCTGAACTTGAATATTTATTTTGAGATTTATATAATATTATTTGACTTTTTATATATTTTAATATTTATTTTTTATATTAGTTTTACTTATGTTATAATCCATATAAAAGATTTGGCTAGATATATTTTTATTTATATTTCATATAGTTTAAAATTATATAATGATTAATATATTGTACTTTGCATATTGTTTAATATACTTTAAATAATATTTTTATGCATAAATAATTTTTATTATAAAATAAAATATTATTAAAATTAAAAGTATTTTTATTTTTATGTTGTCAAGTGACCTACTTTATAAAGCTCTTTCAAAAAAGTTCTCAAATAGTGATTGATTTTTTTGAAAAGTTCTTCTCATAAAAAATTTACAGAAAATAATTTTACTAACAAAAACTTTACTAGTATGAGCCTAACCAAACAAAAGAAAAGTTCAATAATACATAATTTTATCCTTAATTAATAGAACTAATAAACTTACATACTAATAAAAGGAAAATGCTCTGAAAATCTGATCAATTTGGGGAAAAAGGAAGACATGCATAATCCCGCCGGATTTGTGTCCTGATAGCTTTACCAACTTTTTTTTTAAATATAGAAAAAAGGCAAACAATAAAATTACTCAATTAATCTAGGAAAATAAATGTTCGACAAATCTTCTAACAGGATAAAGCGATACCTAGTACGTGAAATATTAGAATACTTAACGCCTATAATAAAATGACTGACATAATTAATTAATCAGTTGATACATCTGTTATTCTCTCGATAAATATATCAATAAATAATAGTCCAATTTTTAGTGAACAGGTAATAGATGCAAGTTTTACCAACATTTTTTTTATTAACGGGAAGCAAAATATGTTACAGATCACAAAATAGGATCGGCGGCACCGCGCCCCAACAAATCCTTTAAGAGGAGACGTTGGCACCCTAGGGGTGCATTAGGAAAAAAAAGTAACACCAAAATCAGAAGGATTTATTACCAACTTTTTTTTTTGGTAAATCAAAAAATAAATTAATAAATAAAAAAATATTTACAAATAGTTCACATTCAAAATCACTTAAGGCTCAACCAGCTAATGAAATAGCCTGAAAATGGGGAAACCAATATAAGGAAAAAAACCAAGCCAAAGAAAAGCGACCCAAAAGTCATACATCAGGATAATGGACAAGAAAGACAACCAAAAGACTAACAAACATGTCCCAAGGAAAACCAATCCCAACAAGGAAATGCCAGCCCGTAGTCTGCCAACCGTGTAAAAACTTGAGGCAACCAGAAACTAATGAGGCCCGAACATGGCTTGAAAATTGCCGCCGAAAAATAACTGCCTAGCTCCTCGAACAGGGGCTGTACAAATAGACGACAGTAACTTGAAAAAAAACTCGACAATTAACCTGTAAAAATATTGAACAAAGCTAAATTACCTCATCTCGATGTTTAGGCTAAGTAGTTCTCTAACATAGGAGATTACATCAGCAAATAACAAAGGAGCAATGCCTGTAATAGGATCAGGAAACTAATGGACTTCAAAGAATAAACCGTAGCTATAATTAGCGAGCCAATTCGCACATCGATTCCCTTCTCGATAGATCTGACAAACCGTACCTCCTACTTTCGGGAAAGTATTAGTCCCTTATTGTCAACATTTGCACAGTTGATAGAACTCAGTATCCCTAAAACCACGCAAC
>JANZLX010000007.1:24475446-24489957 GCA_025531955.1 Erythroxylum orinocense | reverse complement strand
TGAGTCGAGACCGTTTAATGTATGAAGAATGAGATCTTCTGTCGTAACAGGAGCTCCAGCCAATATGAGTTGATCTGCAATGCTCTTCATCTTACTGATATACTCATCCATCTTCAACGAGTTTTTATGTGTTTGATGAAGCTCCAGCTTGAGCACCATAACACGAGACTTCATCGACGCACAAGTGAGTTCACGTGCACCAACCCAGAGTTCACGAGTTGTGTGGCAGTGTAGCAGTTGAATCTCAATTTCTTGAGTCATTGTGTTGCGTAACCAGCCGACTAACAGTCAGTCTACAACATACCATTCTTCAAAGAGTGGATTTGGAGTCATTTCTGCTCCTTCAGAAATGAATCGAGAGGGTGTCAAGGCTGAGCTATTGATATGTGATTCTAGAAGGTTTCCTTCGATGAGTGGTAAAACCACAGATTCCCACACGAGATAGTTTCCTCTATCCAGCTTGATAGAGGCTGTCTGGCTGGAGGAGTTAAACAGAGAATAAGTTTTGGAGGTCTGGGTAGAGGGGATTGAAGTTGCAGGAGATGTAAAAGATGCTGCGAAAGAGGAAGCCATTTGAGAGATGAATTGCTCTGATACCAAGATAGAAAAACAACGTAAATGAGGAAGATGACAGGTTCACGCACCGATGCAGTGCTCAGGCCTCTGGTATATATTATTATAAAAAGTACAAGGTTTGTTACATGACAGAGGGATAGGCACGTAATAACCATACACGTGTAAGGTAGTGATACACTATGTACGGAAGGAATATTATAACGTAAAAATACAACAACGTAAATTAATTTTCTATTCTAACAAACTCCCATCACATATGTACTTTCATAAACATGAATTATTTCAAATAGGGTATATTTTGGAGCCTTATACAAACTTTCGTCAATTTTTCAATTATAGTTCGAACTTTAAAAAGTAACAATAAAATGTCAAAACTTTAAATTTTTCCGATTCTAACCTGAACTTTAAAAAGTAACAATAAAATGTTCAAACTTTCAATTTTTTTCAACTGTAGCCTAATATTAGTGTTTTCGTTAAGTTTACTGACGTGATTTGCCACGTGTTTCAGAAATATTAGCTATTAATACATGTCAACCAAAATTAACACAACAAATGAAGATTAATGAAACGATGTCGTTTAAAAATAACCTAAATCAGATTACGTAATCCTAATGACCTTATGCTTTGATTTTATTTTTTCCTTTTATTCTCTAAACGTCTTCACACTAAGCACATCAGGAGAACGAACTAAAAACGAAAAGCTTACTAGTATAGTACGTTATAATGTGAGAGTAATTTGGAGCATTAATATTATAAATAGAAAATAAAGAGTTGTAGGATAACAACAAAAAATGTCTGAGTTAGAATAAAATAAAATTGAAAGTTTGAATATTATATTACCACTTTTAAAGTTTAGGCTAGAATTGAAAAAAAATTGAATGTTTTATTAATACTTTTCAAAGTTTGAACTATAATTAAAAAATTAAAAAAATAATTTTTTATTAATTAACTCTTGTAAAAAAGATTTAAACTAACAAAAAAGCTTAAAATATCTACAATCCAAGTGGATATTCCACAAACTGTTATATTTTCAACACATACTTTTTGAGTACAATGTCCCAAAATTATTTCGTTGGGAGTAATGGATTCGTACCGTCATTCAGAAATGACCCAACTAGTAAACAAGTTGACCTATGCATTGTACGTATACAGCGCCAAGTAAATAGTATAAGAATATAGCGTCAAGTCAATAGTATCATACTCTACCTGTTTTGTTTTGTCGGAGAAAAAGTTAAAATAATATTAAATTAAAAATTAAAAATAAAATAACATAAATATTTTAAAAATAATTAAAAGACATTCTTCGTATTCATTAAAAGATTTGAAATTTAATAAAAAATTATTAAATAAAAATTATTTAATTAATTTTAATATATTAATTTACCAACTAATAACTTATAAACTTTTAATAATAAGAGTTATAAAAAGGGTTAATTACAAAATTTTCAAACTTTGGTTAATTTTATAATTATAACCTGAATTTTAAAAAATAATTTTATAATTATAACCTGAATTTTAAAAAATTCAGTGGCAATAAAATATTTAAACTTTTAATTTAAACATAAACTTCAAAAAGTGACAATAAAATACTTAAAATTAACATGACAAATAATTAACATGACAAATAAAAATTAATAAAAATTTTAACTTTTAACTATTAATAAAATGATATCATTTAACATAATTTTTATTAATTAAAATTTTTTTTAATAGTTAAAAGTTAAAATTTTAAGTATTTTATTGTCACTTTTTAAAGTTTATGTTTAAATTAAAAATTTAAATATTTTATTGCCACTTTTTAAAATTCAAATTATAATTAACATTTTATTAATAGTTAAAAGTTAAAAATTTTGCCAAAATTAAAATAAAAATTAATAAAATGATATCATTTAATCGTATAATTAAAATTTTGTTATTTAAAAATGACCTAAATCAAATTACAGTCTTAACATCCTCACACTGAGACATAAAGAGGATAAATTAAAATTAAAGAACTTCCTAATGTAATATGTTACAATGTGAAAAAAAGGCATATTAAAAGAAAAAAAAGGTTAAAAACATCAAAAGAATACACTACACAGATAATAAAGAGCTAGCACTGTATAAACTAATTTAACAATTTTATGTATAATAATAATGTCGTTTTATTAATTTTTATTTAATGTGTTAATTTTAACTAACGTAAATTAATAATTAAAAATTTTAAATGTAAATTTTAAACAACTACATATATAAAATGGTTCAAATCTCCGAACTCACTTAAATAAAAAAAAACCCCTTGCTAATTTACTTGCGCCCAGGAGTTATTAGGATTTCATCTTTGCAACTACGGAAACAAGTTTACCCTCTTGTTGACTCATATGGTCTAATACATGAAACTGCAGACGAGTGCACCCAAATCAATCAAAACATTCAACGACAAGAACATTCTAGTTAAAACCCGGCGATCTTACCCCTAACCAGTCAGAAAATCCACTTAACATGAAATTAAAAATAGGTGATCTTGAAGTTAAAGCTACTGCAACAATAATATATTGCTAACTAATATGTCAAGTGTGATGCAGGGGTTTAATAGTTTTTTCCAACATTATTTATAATACTTCAATAACATGTCAACACCTTTTTGCTAACAGAAGCAAATGGATCCACCATGGAAAACCAAATACATCTTATGCAACAGAATAGGGGTCTGGGCACAGCTTTGGCATTTCTTAGGCACTTGCTTCGCCAAAGTGATATTCAGGGAAAGATGTCATCTGTGTCACTTACACAATTCTAACTTTGTGCCAACAGATTAATTAAATCTGGTAGCACAAAGTTAAAATTGGGTAAGAAATACAGCAGATCTTATCCCGAGTCATCCAAGGACATGTAGGATTGTACTAATGATATTAATTAGATTTGCAAATCCAAAGTTAGAATTGGGTAAGTAATACAGCAAATCTTATCCCAAGTCATTCAAGGATTTGTAGGATTGTACTAATGATATTAAAAAAACACACAATTAGACGATGATTATTCATAATCCAACAATATAATATCAAAAATAATAATGAGAAATGCGAATTATAAATAACCATCATCAACCGTTCGACGAAATTTTCTGTTCATTTTACTCTGTTCTTATCCTATCTTATAAATCTCAAGACCGTGAGACTCACATAAATAAATAACTAAAATTTACCGACAAAAAATCCCAGCTCCTTAATTGTGTCATTTAATGAAAAATCATCTAATTGTTTCCCAAAAAAGAATAATAAAAAATTAGGTAAAAGATCGCTCAGTTCAGCGGGGTGGTCGACATACAAACTTCTCATATCTAGAAGCCTGTAATCCGGTCTGTTGAGCTTGAAATTTGGAGGTCGTCATTGCGATCCGTTACAAAATAAACACTATCAATACAAACACTTCACTATGCAAAATTCAAAGCAAAACAAAGTTTTGCATCCGGAGAGTTTATGAGAATGCATGAGAACTTGAAAACTAACTCCAAGAATCTGTAGTTTAACTTGCACGCATTTCAAAATAAGCATTTGTTATCAATCATCATCAGAATGGAATATTTATTCTCATCCATAGCTGTGGGGCAGCTATGTAGGAAGGTGTCCTAAGATTTTCCAAGTTTCATCCCTTGATGACATAAACAAGAACAAATAGGTATCATGGCTATAGTACTGATTATAGTAATGTATTAAAAGACTACCAATTTAGATTCAGAAGCTGTTATTGAACATCACTTGGCATAAGACCATCTCAGATCAAGTGTTGGATTATGATATTAATGCTTCATCCTCATCTTCAATAACGTTTGAAAAGAAATCAATAAATTCACAGTACCCACCAAAATTTGTTCATAAAAGAAGCTGAATGTTTGTAATCAATTCAAACATAGCATATAAAATGAGATTACTCAGTGGTGGCCATAAAGACATAGGTTCGATTCTGCCAGCTGATTTCCTCAACTTGAAATCAGAAGAGGGAGCTGTGGATCCTCATCGTAATCTCAATTCATAGTAACAGATTAAAAACAAAAGGTTAATTTTTCCAAGAACCCAAACAAACAAATCTAAACTTGATAGAGAAAGAAAGGCATAAAGATCACTCAGTTCAGCGAATATCGACACGCAAAATTCTCCTCAAGAAAAGAGAACCCTGCGTTCCGGTCTGTTGAGCTTGAACTTCACTGAATCATCAATGCGATCTCAACTTTACAAAAACCTCTCAAAACTGAAGAAACACTGTAGAAAAGGCTCAAAATCTAGGTGCTAAACGAGAGAAGCCGCGGCTGAGAATCTAAGCATAAGTTGGCTGCCAATTTATAGGGCGTCAAGAGCACGATTAGGGTTACTTCAGTGGGCTCTGTATCCAAAATCTACAGTTTTATAGGCTAAAACTCTTCGCTGAGCCCAATTTGGAATATATCTAATATCGTTTTTTAGGGTTTAGAATCCGAATTCTATTTAATTTTTTTAAATTTAGTCAAATATACATTAATTCGATAATTTTAAATTATATCGATTTAATTTATTATAATAAATCAATATTAAAATAAGAACTCAATTTTAAATTCAATTAAATTCAAATATTTATATTTAAATTTATATAAATTATTAATTAATCATTTAATCTTAAATTATATCTAAACTTTTTTATCAATACTAAAAGATTATTTTTAATACCCAAATTATTTTGGAGCCTTTAACTTATATATATTGGTTGAATTATAGTCTATTACTAATTAATTAAATTGAGAATTATCATATAATTATAAGTCATTAACTCCAAATTAATTCATTTAAAACAAATGTTATTAATATGTTTCCATGTATTTTTAACATTTATTTTATTATCCCTAAGGATCGAACTGAAATCAAAACTCAAAATAAAATTTAAAATAATGATTAAAAAATTAATTGATTTAGTGGGTTCAAATGTAAAAAATTTGAATAGTTCAAATTTTCAGATCAATTTTTAATTTTTCAGCTCGATTTATTTTAACAGTTTTTTTTATTAAAAATTAGTCAATTTATTTATTAATCAGTCAATTTTTATTGATAAATTGATTAACAAATTCTTATAATTAAAATAAATCAATTATTTTTTACTTAATAATACATTTTTAATTAAACTTTAATTTTTTAAAAAATTATAGACAATTTATTTAAACCATATTTCAATATTTTTATTTTTATTAAAACCAAATCCTAAATATACTTTCCGCTCATGGGTGTCTAGCCTTATGGAATCATTCCCAAATTATTTTCTTGGGATTCGAACTCACGACGAGCTAACCCAAGTACCACATATAATATGTAGTATATACCTTATTATATACTTAGGATTATATATGAAATAATTAAAAACAAAGGTAATGCGAAATATTTGATTTCAGTTCTATCTTTGATTCTGATACCGCTTTCGAGCTCTAAATGATCACAAATCTTTCAGAACTTTTATGGAAAGTGTTTCCTGACACGAGATTTTGACCTTTTTATAGTTTTCTAAATACGTAAGGTCTTTTAACGAACTAGAAAATTCTTATACTTATAATTGATAAGAGCAATTTTAGGAGACCTTAATCCCTATATATAACTTTTATATCAAGTTTTCTCATTACAAGGTTGATATTAGTTTGGTTCATATTAATTAAAATTTATTTTCTATCCAGACTTTAACCCATTAATTTAGATTATTTATTAGCCATTTTATTATATTTATTTAGATCAAATTCCGTAAATTAACTATAATTTATTAAAAAACCAAAAAAATTATAATTAATAGTTACTTTTCACACGATCCTTTGTACTTTTATCGTAGCAGTGTATCTTTTAAGTTTTTAAAACATTGACTAAAAGAAATAAAAAGTCCAAGCGGTGATAAATCAAGCCGGCGAGGGAAAGATACTTGACATTCTTTGGATGGAATCTCACAAAACAAGCTCCACTCGAAATGCCATTTCCTGTCTTTTTCCAAAAAATTGCCACTATCCATTAACCATTAACCAACGCGTTCATGCCACGTGGTAAACCGTCTTAATATAGTACCATCCAACTTAATTGCTCTTCTTGTCGTCGCTCCACTTTCACTTCCGAACAGAACCAGCAACAGAGAGATCTTAGAGAGAGAGGGGTCTCTGATCAGTTACTAATGAAAGATGGCTTGTTTGAGTAGAGTTTTGGCGGTTTCTTTCCCGACGACTCCTTTTCGGCCATACAATTCTTGTCTCTGTACCAGCAGATTTGTAAGTTTAAACCGGAAATCGAAGTCGCGATGGCGATCGATGTCGCCGGAGGCTGATTCTTCTTCGTTCGGATCGTCTGTTGATTCTGATTCTTCTGAAAGAACCTCCAGCGCCGGGTGAGTTCCTCGTTTCCTCCGTCTTTCTGTTTATAGAGCTCAGTTTTATGCGAAATTTTGAGTAATAGGTGATAGACTGATGTTGTGAGATGTGAATCAGTTGATTAGAGGCTTGATGTAGTATTCTTTTGATTGTAGATTTTGCATCATAGAAGGCCCCGAAACGGTGCAAGACTTTGCCAAAATGGAGCTCGAAGAGATTCAAGACAATATTCGAAGTCGTCGTAACAAAATTTTCTTGCACATGGAGGAGGTGAGAGCTTCAATAGAAACCTCGCAACTTATTTTGTTTTATTTTTGCCGCATAATTACTTGAGATCAGCAGGCAGTTTACGATCAAATAGGCTAATGCTTTAGACTGATTTCACAATCAACTGAAGAGAATAGATATCAGAGTTCTGACATAACGTTTCATTGTTTTCATCGTAAAATTTGTACTGAATTATATTTGTTTATTCTATATATGTACGTAAATACTCGGCTCTACGTATTTGATTCACTATTTCTGAAACGATGATCAATACGCAGTTTTCTGTGAGATGTATTTGAATGCTCAAGAGTGATTTCAAGATAACCTGAAGAGCATTTATCTTTGATGAATTGTTTTGCTCTGTTCAAGTTTTGATGTTTTCTGATATGCTTTTCTTTAACTCTTTAATGTGAATTTGTTGATACTATTTATATCTGGAAATTTGTAGGTTCGTAGGCTAAGAATACAACAGAGGATCAAAAGTGCTGAACTCGGAATGTTAAAAGAAAAAGAAGAGAATGAGCTTCCAAACTTCCCATCATTTATTCCTTTTTTGCCTCCTCTGGTTAGGTTTTTTGTTATTATCTCTATTTTCATATGGTCATATCTTTTGGACTACTTTAGTTTTAACGTTGTCTATTACATTGTGAATAAGCTATTTGTTTTGTGCAGAGTGCGGCAAATCTGAGGGTGTATTATGCTACTTGTTTTTCACTTATTGCTGGAATCATCATTTTTGGTGGCCTTCTTGCGCCCGCTGTAAGTTTGTAAAAGGTTTATGTTGTTGCGATTTGACAGATTTGATATGCATTAGTATGTTTCAGTTAGTAAGATGTCGAGCTTATTTCAATATGCTTCAAGTGTATGTGAAATGCAAAATTTGAGTAGAGATATCTTTAGTTTTGGGACGGTTTAGTTCACTGTACGCACCAGAATTGTAACTTACTTACTGACCACTGCTATCACCATGTAAGGCTGTGAATGGTATTGATTGATTCAAGAATGAGTTTTCAAATAGTTAATGTTTAATCCTTGAGCTTCTACTTTACCTATATGATTGAGCTTTTTATTTATTATCGTTTCAGCTGGAGCTGAAGCTAGGATTAGGGGGCACTTCATATGAAGATTTTATTCGCAGTGCGCATCTGCCCATGCAGTTGAGGTGCGGCACATGGTTCCCTCTTGTCTCCGAGTGTTTTATGTTTGACTAGCTTACAATGTTGTTGCCTTTGATTTCGTCTCTGTATGATGCATTGCACGTAGTTATCTTGAAAATCAGTTGACAGATTGCTCTTTATCTTTTCACAACCTGCAGTGGGGTTGATCCCATCGTGGCATCATTCTCTGGAGGTGCAGTTGGAGTGATCTCAGCTTTGATGGTGGTTGAGATTAACAATGTAAAACAACAAGAACTTAAAAGATGCAAATATTGTGTTGGAACTGGTATGTTGCATTCTTTATCCATATTCGTGCTCTTGCACAGATTTAATCAGGAGTAACTCCAAATTGAAGTCTTATGCCCAAGCCCTTGAGTCATTTCCGTATGCCATTTTCAGCCCATGAGGCTAACCAAAAAAGTGGTGCAGTTTCTACTGTTTGAAAAACTGTTCTGGGCTTACTTTCTAATCAATCCATATCTCTTTGGTGCCCATTTTGGTTGTTGAGAGGATGAGAAAGGAAATGTTGTAGTCTGCTCAAACTTTCAATGCTGTTATACTTGCAAATTATCATCCTGTTTCCTTTTTGTAGTATAACTTTTTTTTTTCCCCCATATACATATAAGTTTAGACTGTTTCCTCTATCAATTTGTTCTTTGGTGATTTTGTTTTCTTAATTTAGGATTGTATCGTGCTTGACCAATTTGTTTCACTTTTGGTAATGCAGACCGAACTTACAATAACAAAATACTTGCATCTTCTACTTGTTTCTTGCAAATGCAGGGTATCTTGCTTGTGCACGTTGCTCAGGCACAGGAGCTCTTGTACTCGTTGAACCAGTTTCAACAGTCAATGGTGGAGATCGGCCTTTGTCTGCACCCAAAACTGAAAGATGTTCAAATTGTTCTGGATCTGGAAAGGTTAGACTTTGAATGTTTTGTTGTATTGCTTTAGTATATTCTATATTCTGCTTCTCTCATATTCATTGTGGAATGCCTTGATTAGTTGTTTTTCATTCATTTTAAGATTCTATCATTATTTTGCTATCATCTTACTGGCATTGCAGTTTGTCATCTTAAAAATTTGTTAGCTTTGTGTAATGTTGTTCAGTAGTCATTTAGAAAAATGGTGGACCTTTCAGAAAATTAAAAAATTTTCAAAATCTTGTGGCTAGTCACTGTCACTGTCTTGTATGAAAATGTGATGGCTATCGTCAATAATCTTGTGAACAGTTTTGAGTAGGGAGGAATCATCCTTCTATACTCCGCATTTTTTAATGGATATAATCATCTTTTTCGCTAAACCTTAAAACATTTATGGTATTGTTTTGCTAATATTTGGAAATATCCTTTCGAAGTTTCTCTCTTTCTACAATTCTAATGTATGGCAGGTCATGTGCCCTACATGCCTTTGCACTGGAATGGCAATGGCAAGCGAACACGACCCACGCATAGACCCTTTTGATTAGATGCTTGTTTTGCTGCATCATGAGCAAAATGTATTTTTTCATGTAAATAGTGGAAGTTTTGGAAGCAGAACACTGGTGAGTAATTACTTCCTCATTCCAACTTTAATTATGTAAAAAGTAAGTCCTTATCTATTATATCCTTAAGTGATGGCCTCAGTGTATGTTCAAATAACCAAAAGAAATAGGCCTTATATCGTATAAAAACAGAGGGACGAAATAAGAGAAATGGTTCTGCATACCTTCTTATTGAGTTAATGATTAATATATATACAATTAGAAAAAGGCAAAGGTAAAGAAAACTATAACAAAATTGATAACAGAAGAAATGATGACAAAAGGAAATGTAGGTTTGTTGGGAACGGAAGGAATCTTCTAACAAAATGGGTCATATTTTATATGTAAGAAAATAGTCCCCCTCAAGATGGAGTGTGGATTTTCAGCACTTCTATCTTGGACAATAAAAGATGATAACGTTTTGTTTCAAGAGCTTTAGTAAACAAACATGTCCGTGAGCTGATTTTCAGATTTAACATAAAAGGTTTTAATGACATCCTCCAAAATTATCTGTCGAATGAAGTGACAATTTACTTCGATATGTTTCACTCTCTTGTGGAAGACAAGGTCAGTACCGATTTGAAGAGCTAATTGACTTTCTGAAAATAACAGAGCTGTTTTGGGATGAGAAATCCCGAGATCAGTAAGTAGTTGAAATAACCAAACAATCTCAACTGTAATGGCAGCCATGGCTCGGTACTCAGATTCGACGGAGGATTTGGAAACTATGGACTCCTTTTTGGGTTTCCAGGAGATCAAAGAATTTCCCAAAAAGATAGAAAATCCGGTGATGGATAGTTGAGTGTCGACACAGGCAACCCAATCTGAGTTGTAGGATGCCTTTAAGTGTATGCTGGAATTAGGGTCGTTTCTATTGTTTTATAGACCCTGGACAAAATAAAAAAGACCGTAATAAATTGACAATATACTTAAGTTTACATGTTTGTATGAAACATAAATGACTCAATTTATAAGTTTATATACTCAACCAAATATTAAATGATCATACTATTAGCTAATAATATCTTACAAATATCATTAACAATAAAATAACTAAAAATAGTAACAGTAACAACAAAATAACAATAGTAGCAATCAAACAACAATATTAGATTGCAAAACACTAAGAAAATTACACTATCAAATACACAGAGGATCATGATTTATAAAAAAATAATTTTTTATGCATTTCTAGATGCAAATCATTAATAATATTATTAAGATCAATATTGTCTAACATATCATTTTCAATACATAACATAGTTAAACCATTCAACCTTTCTTGTGACACTGATGACCTCAATTAGGTTTTCAATAATTTTAACTTTGAAAAACTTCTCTTATCTGATGCTACAGTCACAAGCATACTTAATAGAATTCGATAAGCAATTGAAACATTTGGATAACAATTTACAGCTTTAACAAATTCTAAAATTTCAACTGATAACATTAACTCATCTGACAAAGTCATTTGCAATACTTTTAATTCAGTAAAAAGATCATCTAAATCCATATCTGACACATTATCCTATGACCTCAACTTCTTTTAATCAAATAAGAATCCAAAAATATTATCAAATGACGTTAATTGTTCAAATATATTCTTTAACGAAGTAATTGTCATATCCACAACAACTAGAAAGTAATTAACTCTGAAAGAATCCTCAGTTGATTGTATTTCTCCATTATGGTTAATTTCATCAAATTGTCTTTTCTTAATAATACAATATCTAATTGAAAATATAGGCTCTATATTCATCTCAAGCGCAAGATTTTTGGCAATATTTATACTAGAGCTAAGCCCTTTATCTTTATATTTATAAAAAAATACCATCACACCTTCTAATTACTTTATGATAGCATTAATGCACATAAATTTAGATTGCAACTTTTTACTCACCATGTTAATAGCAAATAAAATATCATACTAAATAACCATACCAAGTAAAAACTCAAAACTCTCAAGTCCACTAACCAAGCTTTCTGCTTTACTCTTTGACTTGGAATTATCACAAGATCTAGATAATTCCATCAAAGCCAATCTTATTTGAGGAGCTTGAAATCTAATAGCTTTAACCTTTTTTATTCGACTCTCCCAATGAGTGTTGGACAATGATTTCATAGTTAAGCTTAAAACATTATAAAGCAAAACCTTCCACCTTTTAAGAGAACTTGAAAATAATGCATATATATGTTGCATAGCTCCAAAAAATGAAACAATTTTAACACAAGAATATGCCATATCACTAAGAGTAAGATTAAGATTATGACAAGCACATGACATCTATAATGCTCTTGGATTTTTCCTTCATATTAGAACCATTGTCATAACCTTGACCCCTTGCATTATAAACATTAAGATTAAGAGAATTAATTACATTCAATAATTCGTCGAAAAGTCTCAATCCAGATGTGTCATCTACCTTTAAGAACTTTAAAAAGTACTCCTCTATTTTTATTTTTTTATTTGACATATTCACATATCGTACTAACAAATTCATTTGTTCTTGATAACTCAAATCTGAGGTACAATCAAGAATAATTAATGATCCTTATGATAGAACTTTTAACGCTATGGGCCAACAGAGAAATCAACTTATTTTGAATTTTGTGACCAAGATAATGATAATGAATTTCATGATTTTGAATACGTCTAACATGATCTTACATTATCACATCAAATCCATCAATCATCTCAATCAATCCTAAAAAATTACTATTACCATCTTGGTAAAGTTTCTCTTTGGATCCTTGAAAAGCTAAATTATATTTAGCAAGATATTCACAACATAAACTATTTTTATCAAAACTTGTCTCCAATGTTCTTTCTCCTTTGCAATTTCTTGTTGCAAATCTTTATCAACTGTTTGACTTTTGTTCAATCTTACTCTTAATTCATTCCAGGTTCTTATATTAGTCATATGCTTAATGCAATTCTCATGTTTTTTGAGTCTCTCACTAAGATGCTTCCAGTTTCTAAATCCGTTATTTGCTAATCCACTTTGTTTGTTAGTAGATTTGTACAACTTACAACAAAAACAATATACTTTATCTATATGTTTAGAATAAACCAACCATTTTCTATCGCTAATCTCTCTATTACTCAAATTTCTATAATAATAAGAATATGAAAAATGACGAGAGGTGTTGTCTGAAGGAAACATAAGATTCAACTCTCTTATAGGCCCTTTTTCAACTAAAAGATCCCTTACTTTATTATCAAGATTATCCCAATTTCTAGGATCATAAATGGCCAATATAGGGCTTACTTGCTCATCTGCCTTTAAACTTTTTGAAGTGGATACATTTGGTACGTGATCATCCTCACTCAGATTTCTAATATCCTCGTGAATATGAATCTCGTCACATAAGTTTTCTTTATGTTGTTGAAAACCATCTTCACCTAATTCCTTAGGACTCTCACTAAAGGAGCCTACTCTTTTAATAAATTTATTAATTACTCCTTTTTAGGATTCTATCAACTGTGCTACTTGTTTTCTTTTTTTTTCCCTTTTTTTACTTCCAGACAAATGCTTTTTAGGCAACATAATATAAACTAATTATGACACAATTGGATTAGAAAAAGAACCAGAGCACCTGTATGAAACTGGAAGAAATATGCAAGCATACCCAAACTCCAACGGCTTCACAATATATATGAAAGATATATAAATGGTATTATATCTGTGATAGAGGGAAAAAATAAATAACAAAATTTAATATCTAATATTAAAAAAACAAAGAGAAAAAATATATTAAAAAGTCAGAAACTTTGCCTTTAAATTATACTCAGAACTCAGATGAGAAAATCGTAAAATTTTTTGTTGCTAATTTTTGAGTTAAAGTACTTTAATTACATATATTGATGAAAATAAAGAAATTAGAAGATAAAAGTACACTTAAATACTTCAAGACTATTTACAAGCATGAGGACCACGACGTTAACTTATAACATTATTACATTAAATCAATTCTGGAAGTTGGAACTTGCCCTCTCCTAACGTTTTAGTTTTAAGTCTTGGAAACATCACCAACGTTAAAATCATTTAAAACATCACAAACGTTAAAACATCACTAGCGTAGGACTTAGGAGAGGAGGCTGCTGGAGTCAAAATTGAGAAGGGGGGCGGCCTTCTCATAGTGGGCTCTGAGTAGGTGTCTGATCACATATAAGCAACAACACTTCTCGCTGTCTGATCACATATAAGCAACAACACTTCTCGCTGGGTTTGTGAAGGCTTTAGTTTGCAACAACACTTCTTGCAAGGTTCGTGAAGGCTTTAGTTTGGAACCTCGCCGCCATGGAAGCACCAGAGTCTTTATGAGCTAAGCTTTAGCCTAAACACATAGGACTTGTTTAACATTGAGTGGATTGCATTAGCTGTTAGTTGATTCTGTCAGCTGTTAGTTGATAGCTAATTCTATAGCTGATTTGACTAGCAGATAACATCAGTTGTTTATTAAAGATGTTTAGTAAAATTAGCTATTTAGTATTAGCTGTTGATATATAAAATGACTTATAAAGGTATAATTTTAAAAAAATTTTAAGGACATGAATATTATATTTCTTAATATTTTGTTGAATATTCTTATAAGAATTTAGATTTAGATATTTAATTTTACAAAAATTAAGTTTATAACTTTAATAA
>JANZLX010000007.1:24457503-24472041 GCA_025531955.1 Erythroxylum orinocense | reverse complement strand
AAAAGTTGCAATTAATCAATTATTATATGCATGTCATAAAATTAAAGAAGACATACAAAATTCAAAGGAATAATTTTAATCAAACCCAAAAATGATAAAGGTTAGATTTGAAGTAGCCTAAGCCCAACTAAATATTAAAACAAAATAAATATTTTTTAATTAAAAAAATGCAAGCAGGGGTCATCTTCAACCACCAACCGGGTCGGGCATGACCCGACTGGAGCCAGACGGAGCCCTGACGCTCCAGACCCACAGAGGACGCTGGAGCTCGCACGGATGTCGGCGTTGGGACGACACGGACGACACGAAACGCACGAGAGGTCGAAAATCCAACTATGCAACGATTCTCGAAGAACAACGTCCGAAGCTCCACGTACGGTTGTCGTCCCTCCTCCTCCTTCACGGTCCAGACAACGTCGCGTGCACCAAGGATGACGATAGAAAGAGTTTAACGTCTCAAGGAGGTCCAAAATGTCGAAAACTCGACAACCTCCAACACATACATATACGACAAAAAATGCAACCCAGAAAAATAGAGTATAACAGGGGAATTTTTCCATCGGTTCAAACAGCAAGGTAGAGGCAGTAAATGGCTCTGATACCAAATGTAAACTCAATTAGAATATGCAGGTATCTCATACAAAAATATTTACGTAAAGATAAATGCATTAAACACACATATATATAACTGTAATATATATGTAAAACCAACAGCGGAAAGTATAACCGAAACTAATACCTCCAACTATTACTGACGATGATCCTCTTGATCTGTGGGTGTTTGGAATTTCTATCCTCTTCCAGAGCAAGCTCAATGGTGTGCAACAATGCTCAGTGAGAATAGGACCAAAATCGATGTTTTAACAACCAAAACTTACTCAAAGCTTCAGCCATCAAGAAGACAATGAGTTGGGCAGCTAGGCAACATAAGATAGTGGGTAGGGCATAAAATTTTAAATGGACCATACTTAATAATGAGAATAAAACTTACATGGTTACCTAAGGTGCATGAAGACGCAGAGTTGAAGGAAGAGTGCTTGAGGAGATCGAGTAACTGTTGACATTGTTCAGAAGTGAATGTAAGCGTTGTGACAGGTGATTATTTTCAATTATCTTCACTGGTTTGAGCAGAAGAGACTTGATTTGCATTTGAAGACTTTGACAAATTGGAAGCTTGAGCAGATGGTCTGGAAGATTTGGATTTAAAAACCAGGTGGATATCCATGAATTCGAAAACATTGTGTGATCATCTCCTCCACAGTGAGTGCAGAAAAGTTTTCCCTTGCAAAAAGTTCCTTTTGTGTGCCTAGTATTGGAGTTTTTACTTAGCATGACTGCTGCTTCTAAAGGTGAAGGAGATATAGTCCTTTCTCTTTCAATTTGAGAAACCAAGGTAAAGACGTTGATCGGTGGAAGTCGATCATATAGCAGAATCTGGCGTCGCACGTCAGAGTAAAGGTCATTCAACCCCATAAGGAACTAAATTACTTTGGTGTCAAACCTCTGATTTGAAGCGTCGCAAGTGCAGGAAGAAGATGAGGTGAAGTTGTTGAGATCGTCCTAGAGACCTTTGAGTTTTGTGTAGTAACCTTCAAAATTTTCATGCTAGCATTAGATTATGATCCCCCCAGATATAGGTTGAGTAGCCTAACTTACGAGTCGGATCACTTGACCAAATGCCATGTTCCTAAGAAGCACAGACACGGACACGGACATGGGACACGACACGGACACGGACACGGACACGGACACGGGGACACACCAACTTCTAAAATTTAGTGGACACGGACACGACATATATATATTATAAAATTTAAAATTAAGAAAAAAATTTAAAATTCATAATATGATATATATTGATTGATGTATTTCAAGACTTCCAACAACTTGATAGTTCATACATATTTGATAATTTATAAGTCTCTCTAAAAAAAATAGAGCATATATTCTATGGAGCATATATTCCATTAAAAAATATCCGAGCGGTCTCTAGACGTGTCTGAGTTGTGTCCACCATGTGTCGGTGGGTGTCCGACATGGACACGTGTCTGACACATGGATACGGCTCCATTTTGCCATGTCCGTGCTACATATTCTATATGTGGATAACCAAATGATGAAAATCACTGGAGGCGTTAATGAGGTTTGTAGTTATGTAATCTGTCAATGAACAGGCCACAACAAAATGTGGTAAATTCAACCATAGTGAAAGGAAATTTAATGCATTGAATAACAAGATCACCTGTTCAGATGTTGATGCTGAAGAGCACACCAAATACTCGCTTCCCATTTTTTGGAGATGCAATGGCAGGCTAAGGTGTATGAACCTAAAATTTCAACATCGTCGATACGAGATATAGTGCTTTCCTTGCATCTAATGTTCACGCTCATGTGCAGGAATTTGCTTCCACTACAGCACCTACCAAACACGGATGATCCTAAGTTCTTTAAACAATGTTTATGTAGAACGTGAAGATGTCCACTTAAACTCGTGTCTGTTAAGATGCTTTTACCAATAAGTTGGAAAAGAAAACGAAAACATGCTTAGGTATTCTGGACGTTCAAATGCTTCACTGCAGCTCAAGCGAGACTTTTTTTTTCGATACAAGGGAAAAGAAAACTGCAAAACTACACTGTCCTCCTAAGGGACACAAAAGCGGGGTGACAGAACGCCATGTTGGTCACTGGACAGGAGACCGCGAACGGAAGGCGGAGACTCCCGGAGAAAAAGAAGGCCTGGACTGGCAAAAGCTGCGAGGGAGGCTAAAGTATCTGCACATTGGTTGCCTTCCCGATACAAGTGTTGAAGTTGCACCTCCCAGTGGCAGCGCAGGAGCTTTCGAATATCTGCCACCAAAAAAGAATAGTCAGTCTCAAAATGGTTAGAGGAGGAGAGAATATTGATGACCTCAAGGGAATCCGTTTCCAGAATTATATGGCGATAACCAAGGGCCCAAGCCAATTGGAGTCCAGATTGGACTCCCCACAACTTAGCCTGCAGAGACGAGCCCCTCCCGATTTGGTGAAGAAAACCGCCACACTACCGACCAAGACTATCCCAAATGAGGCCCCCGGCATGCGTAAGGTGATGTCCGGCCATGGTGGCGCCATCTGTATTGAGCTTGACCCAGCCCTCTAGTGGTTTGGTCCAATCAATGGGATGTCCTGCAGGTAACCCGAGGGCACCAAAAACACTACTTGCCAGAGCGCAGGCCCTGTGAATCCATTTTGCATACTCTATAACTACTTTGGTACCATCGGTAGGCCAAAGAAAATCTTCATCGAAAATGCTACAATTTCGCCACTGCCATAGGAACCAGCAAGCAACCCCGTAAATGAGCGCCCAAGGGAGTTGTTGCAGGGGGTGTGGTTCGTGAGATTGGAGGTCACTCAGGGTTCGACTCCTTGGCGAAAAAACGTGGGCGCAACTAGATCGGGGGAAAATTTGCGCCAAAAGTTGTGGACACATGAGCAATCATGCATAACGTGTAGTGCGGTCTCCTCGTGGCCACAAAAATGGCAGTGGCTGTCCAGCGTGAGATACCGAACAACACGCTAAGAGTTGGTCAGAAGCTTTTGCTTGAACAGTAACCAAAGGAAAGAACGAATACGCTACGGTCCGACCCATTTCCATATGACGTGCCAAGAGCCGCTGGAGTCAGACGAGAAAGGACCGACGATTAGATCATAGGCAGACGCCGTGGTAAAACGCCCGTGGGGAGAGGGCCCGCAAATGAGGACATCGTTAGCGGGCCGCATCGGGCCAGAGGGATGAGTGGCAATACCAAGGCAGACAGAGGTGGGGAGGTATTGTTGGAACAGTTGCCACTGCCAATAGCCCTCGGTATTCTTATAGTCCACCACTTTGGCGAAGAGCGCTTGGTCAGGAACAGAGGAGCTGACCCAATGAATGAGGGGGCCCACGCAGGCAACCAAGAGTCGGACCAGAATAAAACACTATACTCGGTACCCACTTGCCACTGCAGTCCTTGTTGAACCACGTCCCAAGTAGCAGCGATGCCTCGCCAAGTAACAGAGGCCCTTGACTGAGCAACAGTGAGACAGATATGGTCCAGAGGTAGGCGATATTTAGCAGTGAGTATCCAGACCCAAAAGGCAGAGGGGTGGGTAAGCAATGCCCATCCAAGTTTGGCTAACTGAGCATCGTTGGACGCCCGGACTCGTTTTAGGCCCAGGCCCCCGACGTGCTTGGGTTGACACATTTCCTCCCATTTGGCCAGAGACAGACGCTTGTGCTCAACATCGACACCCTATATGAAATTACACATGAGGCGCTCCAAATCGTTATAAAGGTGGTGCGGAAGGCGCACAGTTTGCATTGTATAAATGGGAAGAGCAGAGAGGACAGATTGACCTAAAGTAACTCGCCCGACGAAGGAGAGAGTCTTGGCCTTCCAACTAGCAAGTTTCTTTTGAGCAGTATCCAAGATGTATTGATAGGTTCGGCGAGTGACACGCCTGTGAAGCAACGAAACTCCGAGATACCGGCCAAGATCTGTTGTACCGGTGAAGTTTAAGATTTGGTTGAGGTGACGCGCAGTAGGCGGGGAAACATTCTTGGAAAAATAAATCCGAGTTTTTTCGAGATTAACTTTGAGTCCGGAGGCATTGCAGAAAACGTTCAAAGTGTGGCCAACGAGGCGAGCTTTGGCCTCCGTCGCTTCCGCGAAAAGGATCAGGTCATTCGCAAAAAACAGGTGAGAGAGGGGAGGCCCAGAAGCGCTCAATAGGATCGGGTGCCAAAGACCATGTCCCACCGTATGGGAAATGAGATGGTCAAGACATTCCATACAGAGGACGAAGAGGTAAGGCAAGAGCGGATTGCCTTGACGGAGACCACGGGAAGGGTGGAAGGGAGGAGTCCGCTAGCCTTGCCAAGCGACTTGTGTGGAAACAGTAGAAACACACTTCATGATGACACTAATCAGCGGCGTTGGCAATCCCAACTCCCGCAAAGTGTTGTAGATGAACTCCCAGCGGAGTCAATCATAAGCTTTCTCCATATCAACTTTAATTGCGAAATACCCAGTTCGCCCGGTTTTCCTGCGCATCTTATGGATAACCTCCTGAGCGATGATAATATTGTCCGTTATATGCTTACCAAGAATGAAACTGCATTGTGTGTCCACCACGACCTGAGGCGTCAGGGGTTTGAGGCGATTCACCACAATTTTTGAAAGGACCTTGTAAAGCACTGTGCAGAGGCTGATGGGTCGAAAATGGGCTATAGTGATCGGGGAGGGAATTTTCGGGAGCAGAACTAAAATAGCTTGATTGAGGTCATCATCCCATAGAGCCAGGCTGAAAAGTTCCTTAATGTATGCCCCTACAGCTGACCCGACTTGCCCCCAATGTTTTTGAAAGAATAAAGCATTAAAGCCATCAACTCTTGGGGCTTTATTGGGGTGGATTTGAAAGACCGCATTTTTGACTTCGATGTCATGTAAGGGCAGATGAAGCTCACGCAGCCCATCTTCCGAAATCAGAGGGAAAGAAGCAACCGGGAGGTTGGGAGAGGAAGCTGTGTCAGCAGTATAAAGATGTGCAAAAAAATTCCGGGCCAAAAGATCGAGCCAATCAGGATCATCAATAAGAATTCCATTGGGATCAAACAGCCACTCGACATGCAAGTGTTTCCGCCGAGCCTTAGTGAGCATATGGTAGTAATGAGTGTTGCGATCCCCTTTTGAGATCCAATCACACCGAGCTCGCTGATGCCGAAAAAGCTAATCCTTACACAAAGTTTGGTTCAACTCCGCGCTAAGCCGTTCTTCCAACTCTAAGAGAGACTCCGAAGTATCAGTGGTCAGGCGTCGTTGGATACCCTCAAAGCGGGTAAGCAACCTTCTTTTCCGATGAAAGATGTGTCCAAAGTCGTCGTGATTCCAATAAAGGAGATGTTATGAGAAGGCAGCAAGCGATTGGCTCATGGTGTCTGCAGGCGGAAGCCAATGATTATTCACCACATCTGCGAACCGCGGATGAGTGAACCATGCGTTCTGGAAGCAAAAAGGCATAAGGTGCAGATAGCGAGGGGTTGAGCGTTGCAGTTGAATGAGCATTGGGCGATGATCCGAGCCCAGAAAAGGCAGATGGTGGTTGACCGTATGAGGAAACACGTGAAGCCAGTCGGAGGAGCCGAATACTCTGTCTAATCTGACCCTGAACAAACCCCGACGCCACATATATTTCGACCCAATATAGCCTAGGTCATGGAGACCATAACCATGACCCAATCCCGAAAGGGTTGACTAACTACCCGGGCAGACTTGGCCCCGCCAAATTTATCCGAGTGGTCCAATTTGGTGTTAAAATCACCACCCACTAGCCAGGGGCGAGTGGTATGTTGGCCGACCCAAGCTAAGGCGGGCCAAAGCAAAGTCTGTGAGGACCGCTGAGGGCTCGCATAAACAGCAGTGAAATCAAAAGAGCCATTTGCAAACGTGATAGTAGTATAGACGAATTGACGATGAGCAAGCCTCACCGAGACATCAAAGTCGTCGTTCTACAGAAGCCAGATGCCACCCGAGAAGCCCACCGCTTTGACTCGAAAAGAGGAGGCATAACCCAAAGAGTGAACAACACCGGTAGCCCTTGTGCCGCTAATGCGTGGTTTAAGCAAAACCAGAAGACCGGGCTTGTACGTACGTAAATAAATACGTAAAATGGCAAGAAATTGGGAGCCCCTGACTCCTTGACAATTCCAAATAAGAATGGACTTAATCATAAAGATCAGGTAGAGATCACTAAACGGACCCTCCTACGGGAGTAGTCGGTTGGTCCTCCTCCGGGACCTGCATCGCCTGGGCCTCGTCAGCTCGTGAGTGGAACAGGTCCACCAGGGCACCCGGGTCGGGCTCTCGATCGGGGGGAGCGGGAGGGAGAAGAGTCCGCCCTTTCAACAATAGGCCTACCTCTTGAGCGTCCACTCCCTCCATTTCGTGGAGTGGTTCCTCGAGGCCGGAAGGGTGCGCCTCGAAAAACTGGCGGTCACACACCATGTCGATGTGGGAAGTTAGCTCAACAACCACGTGTTTGTCCTTGAGGGTATGTGGGATGGTGATGTGGGGGACATTGAGCAGCCCTGGCGCTATCGGGGGACTGGCCTGAGAGCGGTCACCGCGGATAAGCCGAGAAGATCCAGGTGTTGGGCCGCGGTCAATCTTTTTAGTGGCTGATTTGGGCCCACGGGCTTTGAAGACCACACCTGATGGAGGGGATGGACCTTGGCCCACTTCAAAAGCACTTGTGCGAGGGGAGCCAAGCCCAAGAGGGGCAAATGGGTTGTGGCCCATCGGCGTGCTCTACCAAAACACGAAAACGTGAGCCCCCTACAGCTTTTCCTGCCCGGTCACGTCCATTCGAAGGAGCCCGAGGTACTGCTTGATTTGGAGTGTGGCGTCTGATCTGTGTCCACTCACCATAGCCGTTGGGAGGGACGTCCGAGACGGTACTGCCATGACCTAAAACAGTGGGCGTCGTCGGCACCAGGACACCAATGTCCGTTCGATCGTCTGGCGTAGTCTTGGAGTTTTGCATGCATGTAGCATCAACATGACCAAGTCGACCGCAAGAGAAACACAGTTGAGGCAGACCTTCGTATGCGAGCAGCAGCGTCTCTCCATCAAACTTGATGCTATGGCGTAAAGGAGCGCCTAGATCAATATCCACTGCCAACCGTGCATACTTACCCCGAGATTTCAGTAACGTAGCTTCATCGATGTGGACCGTCTTACCGATCACGTTGCCCACATTGGTGAGTATTTGAGGGTGGTAGCGGGCGATGGACATGCCGAAGACGCGTACCCAAACAACTGCACGGTTTGCCAGACCATGGGAGGGTCGGAAGGTGGGCAGCCAGCGCTGCACGGACGAAACCTGTCCAAAGATAACCCATGGTCCTTGGGTTAAAGCTTTCAGGTAGTCATCTTCTTCCCGAAACCAAACAAGAAGATATTCATGCTCAAGGTCGACGACCTTCATCTGGCCCGTCGGATGCCACAATGACGCCAGCCTCGAGCACAGAAGAAGGAATCCTATGCGCCTACCGAGTAGCTTGACGACTACAGCATGAGCCCATTGCTTGTCGAGCTTGCCCTTGAAGGTCGGAGAGAGTGTGATGCTGCCCCCTGGTCCACCGCAATGTGAATGTCCCCATCGGCAATGGCGATAACTTCATCCTCAGGCCAAGCACCGCTAGAAGCCTCAAGTATATCGGAGCTCAGTACAACAGCACGATAGGACTGCGTAGGGGGAGGGGCGGATTCCTCGTCTCGCTTGCGAGTGCGTACTCGCTTGGGGATTTGGCTCTCCTGATCGGGGGGCTCCATACAAATGCCGAAGCAGGAGAGCCAAAGGAAAGAGCACCTGCACGAGCAAAAGAAGCACCAAACGTAATTAGAAAAGAAAAACAGACCACCAGCTACAGAACGACAACTTCTCTCATTAAGTTTCTCTTCCTAAAAATAATTCTCGCCTCAAAATCATGTAAAAGCAAATAACATATGACCCAAAGAAATAAGAAACCGAACCCAGATAGTATAGTAAGCCCTATCAACGAGAAAATAAATGGCAAAATAGGAATTAAGGATATAAAGTCCAAAAAAAGGACTAATCGTATTTGGTTTAACAGTTGAAATGAATAAGGAATAAAATAGTTATTATTAAAAATAGAAAAGATGAAGAATAAGATATGATATGTACTATTTTATTTAATTTACCGCTAAAGAATTTCTATATCAATATTTATTTTGAAATTATAAAATTACAATAAAAAAGAAATAAGTAAGAAATATAAAATTACAATAAAAATCAAAATATTTATATCTTTATTATTATTATTATTATTTATTTTATTTATTTTATTTTTAAATTCCTTATTATTATTTTAGAATCAAAGGACCTTATTTATAGGCACGATCTTGAAGCATAGTACGGCAAGCAACAAAAACGCTGTCGTTCAAAATTCATACGTAAGATATGATACCAAAAATAAAATAAAAATTCCGACACTCGAAATCAAAATGGAAACTGTAATGGCCTCTACGGTGACGACTCGTCGGGTTCAACTCAACTCCGACCGAAGAATCCAAAATCGTTGCTCTACCGCATCCTCCTCTTTCACTTCTTACGCCTTCCAATTCCATCGATACCCAAATTAGCGAAGCATTCCCGCTCCAATATGGCTTATGTTTTCTACGTGTTTGTGTTATCGTCTGAACTCACTTGATGTTCGACGTTTTGACAATGAAAAGGTCTGGTCGATCACTTGGAAACCGGTCAACTCAGTCAAGTTCGGAGCTTTCCACGCGTCCAAGGCAACTACGCTTTGCACATTTACATCCCAGTTCCTTCTTCTTTCTTTTAAGTTTGTTTAATGTATGGTTCGTACAAGATTGAGCTTTGTAGTAACCGAAAGACGAGGCTTTCTGAGAGGGGTTAATTATCCCTTGCATTTACACTTTATATCCCGACTCAGGTAAAGAAGGAAGTGTGTCTGTTGTTGAGAAAGGTGTAATCTTCGGTGACTAGTCTTTATGTTGTGGATGCTGACATTCCTCTAAACGTTCTGTGCTAAGATGATAAAAACAGGTTGCGTTAGGAAAAGAGTTTCATCTTAGTTTGTGAAGAACTGTCCCGATTCGGGTGCATCAGATTGATTCAGTAGTTACTGTGCTCCGGCAGAAGCTTCAGGTTCAGAAACGGTGAGCTTATATTCTCACAGCTCTTTTTGTTGATGAATTGTATCATCTCAACTCAATGCTTGGACACAAACAGGTATCGAATTGATTCAGTAAATAGGAGGTTTTTCTCAATGACGCACTGGAGGTAGTCACTGAAGGGTTGAATGAAGTATCCTCTTAAAAATTTGTGTGTTTAGCTTCTTCAAGGTTTTATTGAATTTGGAGGGGCAGCAACTGGCTCAGGAAAAGGTCTTTGGCAAAATGTGCTTCATTCGACTGTTTCTGTTGTTATTCCAGATGAAGAATTGTTGCCTACGTGCCAATTCCTACAAGTTCCATGAAGCAAAGAGTCAGTTCTGCGCAGAAATATACTCATATGTTACAGAACAACAGAAGATGATTATGCAATCTTAGAATGAACTTTCTCTGTCAACTTGGGGAGATTCATTGCAGTGCTTACTGAAGAACCTAAAACATTGCCAAGAATGAACTTGCTGTGTCACAATCCTCGAATTTTGTTCAGTGCAGGATTAAACACCAAAAATTGGATTTTTCCATGCATTTTAATTTTGAATTGCTTGATAAATTTTCCATTTTCGTAACAATTACAGTTGAAATTTGAATTGTTATTAAATAAGAGATTTTTTTTGAATCGTGCTTTATTTCAATATTATAAAAACGGGATTGAAAGTTAAACAAATGAAATAAAAAAACTTATAGTTTAAAAGATTTAACATAAATTAAATATTTATAAAATTAGTTAAAAATAAATAAATTTTAAAACTTTAAAATATTAATAAAAAATTATCTTTTTCTACTAAAGAATTTAAATTTAATTAAAAATTTATCAAATAAAAATTAATTAATTTGTAAAAAATTAACTAATTAATTAATTTAAAAAAAAAGTTATTAAAATAAATGGAACAATAAATTAATTGATCCAACTTTAAGTAATAGCTGTCGTATTCCTATAAGTAAAATTTGTAAGTAACTTTACCAGGCTGGGAATGACTGTTAAATTGCGACTTCAGGGTAAAGGAAAAGTTATTTTTATGAGAGAACTTCACGCTGTAGTAATCATTTTGGATGCGTAAAAGAGGAGTTGGTATAAGTTTGAACTTCAGAATAATTGCTCAAGAAACAACACAAATCTCGCAATGATCAAACGACCATAGGTGTAAAATAATGGGTTGAATGTAATCAGAAGAACACATAACGAGTTCTAAATTACCAAAGCAATTGTTTTGCAGATACCCCATTTCACTAAGAAACATAATCATAGATCCAGAACGTGTGATTTTAAGACTAAACAGAAATGAATCCCATAAGATCTGCATGCATGCCACCCTCTATCTCCTATATAATAGAGGCAATGCTCGTGGTAAACAAGAATTAGTCTAATCCCAATTTGAAAGAACCAGGCTCAATGATGGTATAATGTTACCATCCGTGTAAGACTGCCACAATATCAATATGATAACCACAAGGCATCAACCAGTGGATTTAGAATTGGGGCCATTACTTTACAGATACTATCATCAGTACGGTCTGTAGCGCATTGGCCGTCTAAACCTCGGAACTCTTCTGGAAATGAGAAAACAAATGTTAGCTACTATCAAAGAGTGCAAGTGATTATGCAAAACACTCAGAATGAAATTATTCAGAATAGTATTTCTCTTGACTTGGGTGATACAGAGAGGGAAATTGGCGTCTAAAATATTGACAAAGTTACATGTCAAAACTTCATGGAAAGATACTACTGTCGAAAAAGAGATGACAAAGATAAGCCCTATGAAACAAAGAAAAAACATGTAAATCCACTTGCATAGAATGAAATTCATAAGAGCATTCCAAGTAAGAACAACATATTTCAGCCTCTCAATACCCCAAGATCAACATGAATCTACTTGACTACCATGGGCTCTCTTATAAAGAAAAGATCAGAACAGTTACCAGATACAAAAGCAAGGGTAAGTGCTCACCCATACCCGTATGAGGGGAAGAATGGAGCAGGTGCAAATGGCCTTCGAGGTCTGAATCCGAGATAAGGGTTGGGACGCCTTCCTCGATACTGCTTCATTCCAGGAATATTAGTTCGCTTTGCAGAAACCTGAGAATACACAGTTCCCCATCATAAGCATGCAAGAAAATTCACAAAGTAACTACAGCAGAAAATCATAACAACTACCTTTAACTGGCGGCCGTGCAACTCTGACTCGTTTAACAATAGAGCATTTTGAACAGCATCAACTTCCACAAATTCAACATAAGCAAACCCTTTTGGTTGACCAAACTTGTCAGTCAAAATCGTCACTCTGTTAACTGTTCCACAGGATTGAAAATGCTGCTGCACTTCTTCCGGGGTACAAGCATAATCCACCTAAAGTTAAGGACACAAATCAGAATTCTTCTTATACCAATATGCTCAGGGTGCCACAGTCAATGAAAACACAAAACCATGGCAAAGCAACGAAAAGACAATATGTTCACAGAGTAAAATTGAAGACCCAAAAGAGGCTTAGTTCCCCAAGTCACTATACACAGAAAATAATAGGCATAAATTAAAGCAAGAGAAGTGTAGTTAACCCTCACATTACCGACATAAATCGAGCGGGAATCCACCTCCTCCTTTTCAGCCTGAGATGCAGAAGTACTCGAGGGATCTCCATGAAAAACAGCATAAGTCAAACCCAAACTCATTAGTTAAATTCAAGCTTTATCTATGTTCAGATCACCACAATACATTTCTCCACAACTCAATCAACAAATCTACAAATACATAGCATGTAAAGAAAAGTTTGTTGGTGCGTTGTGTAATACCTTGAACAGCACCCATCTCCTTCTCAACCTTAGCCTGCATTTCCCGGAGAGCCCCAGCTTCTTCTTCGATCTCCTTCAGTCTTTTCTTCATCTCCTCTAGTTCCTATCCATTAAATAAACGAAAAAACAAAGCAAATTACTCAACCAACCTCAAAACTCCGACAAAGCAAAGTCTAAAGCAAGAGCGAGAGAAACAAACCTTGGAATTAGTGTCGGTCTGTTCCTCGTCTTCAGGTACGTCCGCATCCATCTCCCCCTCGTCGGGGATTTCTCCGCCGTACACCTCATGTTCTTCATGTTGATCCATAACCTTCCTCTCTCTCCCCCTCTCTCCCCACAGCTCAGCTAAGATTTTCCAACTTTGTTTTGGTTGGAAAGATTTGGGGTTTCTGAGTTTTGGGCTTGGGGCTAATTATAATTCGATCAGCGGATTGGGGGAGACACACTAGAGAGAAAGAGAGAGAGGGTAGTTTCGTACTTTTGACGAATTCATCGGTTAATTAACCGAAAATTGGGCTCCGTTAAAACCCGACCGATCTGTTGGTCCGAAGCCATATTAAATAAGACGTCTAAAGTCAAACAAAGATATTTTTGTAATTTGACCATTTGTAAATAACATCCCCGTAAGTAAAAATGTTATTTTAAACTCAAAATTTTGAAAAATGAGATAAAAATTTAAAAGTACTTAATATTTTAATTTAATACTAATTATTTAAAATTTTCATTTTGAGATTTGTTTTTAGATATCACTGTAATAGTTGGTGGATCTGGCACATAAGTAAAAACAACTATTTTACTTAATTTATATAAAAAATTTAAAAATTAATCCTTAAATTAAAAATAAAGATAATTTCATATTTTTGCTAATTAAATAATTAAAATAAAGTTCTCAAAAAAACACTTTTTTAATGTCACTCACAATCTCCCCCTCAAATCTTTTGTCCCCTCTACCTTGTCCTAACGAAAATGTGAGATTTGGGGTTAAATAGAATAGTATCGGAGAAAGCGGCGACATGATCTTCTGTTCACTTTATTTTATTCTAATCTTGTCATATTTTATCTCAATCATTTATTTACGTGAGTTGTTTATTTTATTCTGTACCAATCTTATCCTATTTTATTTCACCCATTCATTTATACGACAATAACAAAATAATCAGTAGTTGTTGATGAAAGTTCAGTAGGAACCAAAAGAACAGTAACAAAATTGCACATGTTTATGTGCGTTCACTCAATATACAAGAAGGCCTCAATAGGAATTTGGTCCCTCGATATAAGTGATAAAGAGAAGATAACAAGACAAAAAGAGAAAATTTCATCAGCTCTTGCACGAAACAGTACTGCAGGCACAAACTTTGCTCCTAAGATAAGCTATTCCACCTTTGGAGGAGGAAGCACCCAGGTGGAACCCTCAATGAAGCCAAGACTAATGAATATTTTCACTTCTTCGTCGCTAAGCTGCTTGGTGAAGGGAGCTCTGGTGGGAGCTCCGCCTCCTGCTCCTGAAGACTTGTACTCTGCAAAATACACCTTCCTGCAATATGCGATAGAGTTTATGATCATCTTTAATAGATAGTTTAATGTTTAAGTGATTTTTTTTAAGCTGAAAAGGAAATAGATACATACGCTTCTCTATCAGGGTGGTTGTTACTTGACCATCCTGCAGGATCTACGACTTCTGACATAGTAGTGTAAGCAAACACTACTTTTGGCATCTCTGTCCATGCTCTGCCCAGCATTGCACCACTGCCTTTTCCAGTTACTTTGCAGTGGACAAATGAAAATCCAGTGTCTTCAGCTTGACTGCTTCTTGCATGTGCTGCTATTACTGTCATTCCTTCATCGGCTTTCGCGTATAACTCGGTGTTCTGCAACATTTTTAGTAAAACTCTATTCAGTTTCTAACCATGGAGCCAATTTATAATTTCATGTGTAGGGAAAGGTTTAGAAAATTTTACCAAATAGATAGACTTCCCACTTCCAAAAATGAAATCAACAGTGCCTTCGATGTAAC
>JANZLX010000007.1:24435068-24449565 GCA_025531955.1 Erythroxylum orinocense | reverse complement strand
TAGCTTGTGTAGCGTGATGTCCCCTGGGCTGTAGCTAGATGAATCTGTGTAGTCCTTGGTGAGTCGGCATCTGCTGTGTGGTGCATCTGCTGTAGCTCTCTCTTTAGTTCAAGCACTCTTCACTCACTCTCACACACTTCACGCACAGCTCTCACTCTCTTAATTTTGATGGTCACACACTCTTTTCAGCTCTCCATTGTCCAGTTCACGCACTCACCTCTTTGTAACAACACTCTCCTTTTTGTTTATTATTTTTCACACCCAGCTTCAGCCCTCGTTTCTGTTAACGCTGCTCACTAGTTTTTTAACCACCTCCCTTCAGCTCACGCTACTTCACCTTCTTCACTTACTCACACACTTCAGAATACTCACACACTCCTCTTCATGAAAACTTAATTTTTCTGTTTATTTTTCTTGCTCCCCTCATGCATTCACGTTACCTCCTCCTTCACTCCACTTTTCTCGCCCAGACCTCACTCTCACAGTTACACACAACACTCACTGGTTTCACGCACACACTACACTCACAGCCAGTTCACGCTACTTCACCCTCCAGCTCACTTCAGTTCCCCTCTCATACTACTACTTGGTTTTTCATTTAATGTTCACGCCAGCCACCACCCCCTCTCCGTTAACACACTGCACTCCTCACTTAAAACCACCAGCCCCTATAACGCTACTCCCTGATCACCCCCGCTCCTCTGGATCCAGCCTTCACGCTACCTCTATGTAACCGCCCAGCCTTCTGTTTGTGCGTGTATTGTCTGCTTTTGTGGGTCTCTTGGCATGGTGCGTCTGCTGCTGGTGGTGTCTGCCTCTAATTGTTTTATTCCTCTCCTGAAGTGCGTGATGAGCTGGTGTCCTCTAATTGGTGTAACTTTATGTGTGCTGGAGCCCTCCATGTGTATGCGTTGTTGCTCCCTTTTTGAGTGGAGTTGGTGAGTGGCTGATGTGGTGTCACGTTATGGGCTTCCAATGTCAATTATATTTTGCTGTCCAGCCTCATGTTGCGTTACAAGCTGCCTTGTCCCCTCTTTTGTGTGTTTAATTGCTGCCCATTTTATTTATCCTTGGACCATTTATCTTGCTCTCCACGCTGGCCTCTGCTTTGTGTTGTTCCTTTGATTTAGTTCTTGTATTGCGTGATAATCCAGTAACAATTTAATTTGCCACCCTCTTTAATTTAATTGCTCCACTCCTCTCCTTGCTCCATTAATTATTGTTGAGATCTTCTTTTTTTTCAATTAAAGACAAGTGAATTTCCTACAAATTTAACAGGACCCATTATAAATATAGATTAAGATAAACTAAACAATTTAGTAGGAAAAATATGTATAAGACCCAATAATTAATCCAGAAATTAAGGAAAAATGTCATTCATTCTAAGGAGAAAAATGCCTGCAACATATAGCAACTCTTTCGTTACGAGTCGTTACTAGAATTGTACTTTCTGGTAAACCACATGTAAGAGATTGCTCCAATTGCTGCCATTTACTGCGACTCTCATTCCACACGTCATCTAAAACAAGCAAGAATTTTTTCTCATTGAGAACTGCCCTTATTTTATTTACCACAGTATTTAATTCTTTGAGATCATGTGTACTTGAAGAACTATCAAGAGATTCGAGAATTGCTTTTGCAATGCGCATTTCATCAAAAGGCTCTGAAACACACACCCATATCTTCTCCTCAAAACGAGATTGAATTTCACTATCGTTATAAATTAATTTTGCTAATGTGGTTTTCCCAATTCCTCCCAAACCAACAAAAGAGATGATGTGGGGATTAGATTTGGCATCAAGTATCATTCTTTTGACTTGATCTTTTTCTACATCTCTACCTTTTACCTTTTGTGTTTCAACGACAGATGTAGTCACGTGTCTCTCGATATGCTTATCAGATTTGTTGGTTGAATTAAGTTGATATCAAACTTTATCGGTTGCAATGTTATCTAGCATTTGATGGATTTCTTTTATTCTGCCACCGATAACATGACGAAGACCAACATCCCGCATAGTAAAGCAGTTGCAGCGAAAAATAGAGAATACCTTGTGCTTGAGAGTAATGGGATCGGAAGGTTGGAGTTGTGATGTCTGAATCCAGGTCTTCCACTCATCAAGCACGTCGTCCATGTCATATGAAACAGTTTTGAGGTTAAACAGCCAGTTCTTGACAGAAGCCTCTTTCAGTTGTTGCTCCTCTGCATCATCTAGCAGGGCCTGAATGGAGTTGAAATTGCTCACGAGTTTCTTAACTTCATCGTTAACTCCAGTCACCAACTTCACCTCTTCTTTTATGGTACTCAGCATCATGGAGGTTAGATCCTCCACCACTGTAGAAATAATAGCATCAACCATTTTCAGGGATCAAAGGGGTATGAGAATTTGAAGAAGACAATGGTTGTAGAGAGGCAGAAATGAAATTCTCTTATTTATAGACTATTTGAAAACAGCTCTGTGGAAATCTCATGCAGGAAAATTACAAGAAATTTCACAGCTTTCCTTAACTTTCATTTTATTCTCTCTCTCTTAACTTTCATTCGACACATTGCTTCAGTTAAGAGAAAGGGATAGTTGAGGCATCAGGAATTAAGCTTTGCTCTGCTTCTTTTCTTTTTACGTTCTCCCACAGCTTTCTTCCAGCACTTTGCTTATTGTTGAAAGCGAATTGGATGCTTCCGCGAGTATGGATTTTCATCAAACACTTTGCTTATTGTTGAAAGTGAATTGGATGCTTCCGTGAGTATGGATTTTCATCAAACACTTTGCTTATTGTTGAAAGCGAATTGGATGCTTCCGTGAGTATGGATTTTCATCAAACACTTTGCTTATTGTCGAACGAAATGGTAAACAGAATTGGATGCTTCTGTAACTCAGAAGAATCTTTGAATGACAAGAAATCAACTATGATGATTGAGATGATAAAAGCAAAAAAAGAAGTGCTCTTTATGGGCATGTGTCAAGAAATGGTGTCTCTTCCGCTTTGAACAAGGACTCCCAAGTGTACAATTAAATGCTGGTTTTGTATTTGTGATGCAATTGAAGATTGTATTTTTTATTTGAAGATTTCTTTTGGTTCAGTTGTAATAGAGGAGATAATGGATGATGATAAACTTGCATATGAAAATGTCAAGCCTAAACAGCTCGAAAAGTGAAATAAATCAAGTGTCCATGAGGACCAGGATGACACCCGGAGGCAAATTGTTGTCAATTCGGAAAGTGAAGATGAGGATGGCTTTCCAATATGTACTGGTCAAAAGAGTGAAACTATGATTCAAGAGTCCCTACTAGAACAAGGTGAACACAAAAGGAAGAGACCAGTCAAAGAATCCAAGAAAAAAAAAAGCAATGATAGTGATGAAGCTGCAGGCAAAAAACGAAAGGTTGAAAATGATGGCCAAGATCATCAAAAAGAAAGGTGAGATAGTCCACTCCTGTGGAATGCTTTGTTTTTCTTATAATGGGTTGTCCACCGGGAGGCTAGCTTAGGAACAGTTTAAAATATGGGTACACTTCATGCAAAATAAGGAACCAACTTAACTTCCCTTTCTCTACACTCATTTTACTGTACTGGGTTGGGGGTCTGATGTCAGGAGGAAGAAGAAGAAGAAGAAGAAACAAAAGGAAAAAGGCAAAGAAGCAAATTCTTTATTAATGAATGACGATGACACAATTAATCAGATTCCAAATATTGAAATTCAACCTGGAGAGTTGAATAATGTTGGAGATAGCTCAGAGTTTCAGACAAGTCCATGCGTGTCTTGTAGCGATGTCAAGATTAGTCAGTTAGTTAATTGACAGTTAGAATTGAGTGTTATAAATACTGTTGTTCATACTGATTTGTAAGTACATTTTTGATTGATATTCAATAGCCATACGAGGAAACCTCAACGATTGGTTGAGTTCTTGAAATACTCTGTTTGTCTCTGTTTTTAAGTTTTCACTTGTCTAAAATCTTCTTTCTATTTTGCACTAGTTGTTTTTGGGTTTTTCTGTGTGTTTGATTGATTGGTGACAACAAAGTGGTATCAGAGCTAGATTCTTAAGGGATCTGTGGAGGTGTAGGTGAGTAACTTGGCTCGGATCATAACTCTTTCTCAGACGAAGTCGAACGGTGAGCGTAGGATACTCGGAGATAGCCGAGAGCTCAACGTTTGCTCTACAACCGACGATATTCAATGGTGAAGGATATCAAATGTGGGCGATCAAGATGGAGGCTTACCTGCAAGGTCAGGACCTATGGGAACCAATCGATGAAGATTATGTGGTTGAAATTCCAGATGATGCTCCAATCGCTCAGCAACGGTGGCTCAGGGAAAGAGTGACGAAGAAGGCCCGAGCCAAATCTTGCTTATACCAGTCGGTTTCACCCTCAGTCTTTACAAGAATTATGGGGCTTGCTTCGGCAAAAGAAATCTGGGATTTCTTGAAGCAAGAGTACGAGGGTGATGAGAAAGTCAAGAACATGAAGGTCTTGAATCTGTTGAGGGAGTTTGACAGAATTCAAATGAGAGAAGATGAGTTGATTCAGAATTATAGCGATCGACTGATTCAGTTAGCAGATCAGATCAGGCTCTTAGGAGCCGAGTTTAAAGATCAACGAATTGTTCGGAAGCTGCTAGTGTCGGCTCCTGAAAAATACGAAGCAGCAATTGTTTCGTTAGAAAATACGAAGGATATCAGTCAGATGAGGCTTGCTGAAGTGGTGAACGCCATGCAAGCTCAAGAACAGAGATTCTTGATGAGGAAGACCGAAGCTACGGAGGGTGCGTACAGAGTCTTTGCAAAAACAGAGACTCAAGAAAAATCCAAGAAGAAAAAGAAGAAAGGAGGTTCGAATTCAAGAACCTCTCAATCTCGCCAGAAGCACGGAAATAAGTACACAGGAGGAGATAAAGATAAAGCTAACAACTACAACCCTTGCCCACATTGCGGAAAGTCTAATCATCTGGCCGTTAGATGCTGGAAAAGGCCCGATGTAGAATGCCGAAGGTGTCATCAGAAAGGGCACATGGAGGCTATTTGTAAGAAGGAACCACCAAAGGAGGCAGCCAATGTACAAGTTACAGAAGAAGAGGAAGAACAATTATTTGTGGCAATCGGAGACCAGATCAAGAACTATCCGTCTGAGTGGCTGATTGACAGTGGATGCACCAGCCACATGTCTCCGGATCCAAGATTATTCAAGACTCTAAATACAGATGTGAGAGCTCGGGTAAAGCTTGGAAATGGGGATTGTATTCGGGTAGAAGGGGAAGGTGAAGTGGAGTTAGCAACAAAGAAGGGAATTAAGGTCATCTCTGATGTGCTGTACGTTCCAAAAATCCAGCATAATCTCCTAAGCGTAGCGCAATTGATTGAGAAAGGTATGACCGTGCATTTTGAATCGAATTCATGTAGAGTTTTCGATAACAATGGACAGGAAATTCTGTGCACCCGGATGAGAAACACAAGTTTTTCAATGAAACCTAAGGAACTGCACCAAGAAGCACTAGTGGGAGACTCAACAGTACCGGAACTCTGGCATCGGAGACTTGGACATTATCATGTGAAGGGGCTGGAGATGATGAGAAGAAAGGAGATGGTTGTAGGACTACCATCAACTCCGTATGAGATAATGCCCTGCAAAGTTTGCATGATGGGGAAGCAAGCTCGGGCACCGTTTCAGAAGACGAAATGGAGAGCTAAGGAGAAGCTAGAACTCTTACACATGGATGTTTGCGGTCCCATGCCGGAGCCCTCGCTGAGTGGTAGCAGATTTTTTCTGCTGATCATCGACGACTACTCCAGATACGCCTGGATTTACTGCCTTAAGAGTAAAAGCGAAGTAGCCAAGGTGTTCAAGGAGTTTAAAGCATATGTAGAAAATCAGACAAACCTGAATATCAAGTCGGTGAGGACGGATAACGGTTCGGAATTTCTATCTAACGAGTTTGATGTAATTTGTAGTTCAGCAGGAATTCGTGATCAGCTTACCACGCCCTACACTCCACAGCAGAACGGCGTTGTGGAGAGGAGGAATCGGACTGTGGTGGAAATGACGAGGTGCATGCTGGAGGAGAAGCACCTACCGAAGGAATTCTGGGCTGAGGCGGCGACCACCGCCTGTTTTCTGCTGAACAGAGTGTACTCCAGGACACTCGACGAAAAGACTCCACACGAACTCTGGCATGGATTCAAACCCAAGATGAGTAACTTGAAGGTGTTCGGATCGTTGTGTAGCATACTCATTCCTCAAGCCAGAAGAAAGAAATTGGACATGAAATCAGAATTGGCGATTTTTGTCGGATACTCAGAAGTATGCAAAGGGTATCGAATGTATCTACCTGAACAGAAGAGAGTTAAAGTCAGTAGAGATGTTCGGTTCTACGAAGATGAGTGTTGGAGCTGGCCCAAAGACAAGAAGTCAGACAAAGATAGAAGCCCAAACATGAGTTGGCCCCTAAATACTCCGGAAACTGTAGATGATCCGGATCAGTATAACGAAGAGAGGGAACCAGAACCGAGAGAGGATGAGGAACACGAACAACCACACGATCCAGATCAGTGGATCTCTGAAGACGAGTACTATCCAGAAGAAGATAGTGGAGACGATTACGATTTAGTACCGGTAAGAGGAATGAGAAGCCTAGCTGAAATATACGAGAGAAGTAATGAAGCGGTTCTGGAGCCGACCCGAATCCAAGAGGCGTTGATGAATCCGAGATGGGTGAAAGCCATGGAGGAGGAAATGAGGATGATTGAAAAGAATCAAACTTGGATACTGGTAAACAAACCACTGAATAAGAGAGCCATCGGTTTGAAGTGGGTGTTTAAGACGAAACTAAATCCAGATGGGTCGGTGAATAAATTGAAGGCAAGGCTAGTTGTGAAGGGATACGCGCAGATTGAAGGAATCGATTTCGGGGAGACGTTTGCTCCAGTAGCCCGAATAGAGACGATCCGTTTATTGTTGGCGCTGGCAGCAGAAAGGGGGTGGAAGGTGCATCAGATGGATGTGAAATCCGCCTTCCTCGACGGCGTTTTACAAGAAGAGATTTATGTCCAGCAACCTGAGGGCTTCGTGGTTAGAGGAAAGGAGGAGATGGTCTACAATTTGAACAAGGCCCTTTACGGGTTGAAGCAAGCTCCTCGGTGCTGGTATGCGAGGATCGATGAATTCCTTCTAGGGATTCAATTTAATAGGAGCTGCAGTGAACCAACAATGTATGTTCGGACAGAAGAAGGAGAGGTAACTGTGATTGCAATTTATGTAGACGATTTACTGATTACGGGTAGTTCTGTGAAGCAAATAGGTCATCTAAAGATGCAGTTCAGTAAAACGTTTGAGATGACAGATCTCGGTGGAATGAAATATTTTTTGGGCATGGAGGTATGCCAAAGTGAAGGAAGGATTGTCATTTGTCAGAAGAAATACATTCGAGATGTGTTGAAGAAGTTCAAGATGGATCAGTGTAAGGCAGTATCGACTCCAATCTGTCCAAAAGAGAAGTTGGTAAAGAAGGAAGAAAATGATGTGGTGGATAAGAAGATTTTTAGAAGCATGATTGGATGTCTCATGTATATCACAGCTACAAGGCCGGATGTGTTGTATTCGGTGAGTTTACTTTCCAGATTCTTAAGTGATCCAGGAAAACAACATGTGATTGCTGTAAAAAGGATACTGAGGTATTTGAAGGGGACATCCGACTATGGTTTGCTGTATGAGAAGTCTGGTAGATGTGAATTAATGTGCTATGTTGATAGTGACTGGGGTGGAGCTACTGAGGATATGAAAAGCACTACTGGGTATTGTTTAACATTAGGCTCAGCATGTTTTTCATGGACCTCGAAGAAACAAGAATTAGTGGCACTCTCAACAGCGGAAGCAGAGTTAGTGGCAGCGACTGCAGCTGCTAAACAGGTGGTTTGGGTGAGAAAGTTATTAGCAGATTTGCAAGTTCAACTAGAAGGAGCTACGGTGGTAAAGATTGATAATCAAGCTGCGATTTCGATCTCACTCAATTCAGTGTTCCACGGTAAGACCAAGCATTTTAAACTTAGATACTATTATCTAAGGGATATCCAGCAGGAAGGGGAAGTGAAACTTCAGTATATTAAAACGGATGATCAAGTAGCAGACTTGTTCACAAAAGGGTTTAACATCTCGCGATTTGAGCAGTTAAGAGAAATGGTTGGGATACAGAAGCTGAACCTCTGATCCAAGGAGGAGTATGTTGGAGATAGCTCAGAGTTTCAGACAAGTCCATGCGTGTCTTGTAGCGATGTCAAGATTAGTCAGTTAGTTAATTGACAGTTAGAATTGAGTGTTATAAATACTGTTGTTCATACTGATTTGTAAGTACATTTTTGATTGATATTCAATAGCCATACGAGGAAACCTCAACGATTGGTTGAGTTCTTGAAATACTCTGTTTGTCTCTGTTTTTAAGTTTTCACTTGTCTAAAATCTTCTTTCTATTTTGCACTAGTTGTTTTTGGGTTTTTCTGTGTGTTTGATTGATTGGTGACAACAAAGTGGTATCAGAGCTAGATTCTTAAGGGATCTGTGGAGGTGTAGGTGAGTAACTTGGCTCGGATCATAACTCTTTCTCAGACGAAGTCGAACGGTGAGCGTAGGATACTCGGAGATAGCCGAGAGCTCAACGTTTGCTCTACAACCGACGATATTCAATGGTGAAGGATATCAAATGTGGGCGATCAAGATGGAGGCTTACCTGCAAGGTCAGGACCTATGGGAACCAATCGATGAAGATTATGTGGTTGAAATTCCAGATGATGCTCCAATCGCTCAGCAACGGTGGCTCAGGGAAAGAGTGACGAAGAAGGCCCGAGCCAAATCTTGCTTATACCAGTCGGTTTCACCCTCAGTCTTTACAAGAATTATGGGGCTTGCTTCGGCAAAAGAAATCTGGGATTTCTTGAAGCAAGAGTACGAGGGTGATGAGAAAGTCAAGAACATGAAGGTCTTGAATCTGTTGAGGGAGTTTGACAGAATTCAAATGAGAGAAGATGAGTTGATTCAGAATTATAGCGATCGACTGATTCAGTTAGCAGATCAGATCAGGCTCTTAGGAGCCGAGTTTAAAGATCAACGAATTGTTCGGAAGCTGCTAGTGTCGGCTCCTGAAAAATACGAAGCAGCAATTGTTTCGTTAGAAAATACGAAGGATATCAGTCAGATGAGGCTTGCTGAAGTGGTGAACGCCATGCAAGCTCAAGAACAGAGATTCTTGATGAGGAAGACCGAAGCTACGGAGGGTGCGTACAGAGTCTTTGCAAAAACAGAGACTCAAGAAAAATCCAAGAAGAAAAAGAAGAAAGGAGGTTCGAATTCAAGAACCTCTCAATCTCGCCAGAAGCACGGAAATAAGTACACAGGAGGAGATAAAGATAAAGCTAACAACTACAACCCTTGCCCACATTGCGGAAAGTCTAATCATCTGGCCGTTAGATGCTGGAAAAGGCCCGATGTAGAATGCCGAAGGTGTCATCAGAAAGGGCACATGGAGGCTATTTGTAAGAAGGAACCACCAAAGGAGGCAGCCAATGTACAAGTTACAGAAGAAGAGGAAGAACAATTATTTGTGGCAATCGGAGACCAGATCAAGAACTATCCGTCTGAGTGGCTGATTGACAGTGGATGCACCAGCCACATGTCTCCGGATCCAAGATTATTCAAGACTCTAAATACAGATGTGAGAGCTCGGGTAAAGCTTGGAAATGGGGATTGTATTCGGGTAGAAGGGGAAGGTGAAGTGGAGTTAGCAACAAAGAAGGGAATTAAGGTCATCTCTGATGTGCTGTACGTTCCAAAAATCCAGCATAATCTCCTAAGCGTAGCGCAATTGATTGAGAAAGGTATGACCGTGCATTTTGAATCGAATTCATGTAGAGTTTTCGATAACAATGGACAGGAAATTCTGTGCACCCGGATGAGAAACACAAGTTTTTCAATGAAACCTAAGGAACTGCACCAAGAAGCACTAGTGGGAGACTCAACAGTACCGGAACTCTGGCATCGGAGACTTGGACATTATCATGTGAAGGGGCTGGAGATGATGAGAAGAAAGGAGATGGTTGTAGGACTACCATCAACTCCGTATGAGATAATGCCCTGCAAAGTTTGCATGATGGGGAAGCAAGCTCGGGCACCGTTTCAGAAGACGAAATGGAGAGCTAAGGAGAAGCTAGAACTCTTACACATGGATGTTTGCGGTCCCATGCCGGAGCCCTCGCTGAGTGGTAGCAGATTTTTTCTGCTGATCATCGACGACTACTCCAGATACGCCTGGATTTACTGCCTTAAGAGTAAAAGCGAAGTAGCCAAGGTGTTCAAGGAGTTTAAAGCATATGTAGAAAATCAGACAAACCTGAATATCAAGTCGGTGAGGACGGATAACGGTTCGGAATTTCTATCTAACGAGTTTGATGTAATTTGTAGTTCAGCAGGAATTCGTGATCAGCTTACCACGCCCTACACTCCACAGCAGAACGGCGTTGTGGAGAGGAGGAATCGGACTGTGGTGGAAATGACGAGGTGCATGCTGGAGGAGAAGCACCTACCGAAGGAATTCTGGGCTGAGGCGGCGACCACCGCCTGTTTTCTGCTGAACAGAGTGTACTCCAGGACACTCGACGAAAAGACTCCACACGAACTCTGGCATGGATTCAAACCCAAGATGAGTAACTTGAAGGTGTTCGGATCGTTGTGTAGCATACTCATTCCTCAAGCCAGAAGAAAGAAATTGGACATGAAATCAGAATTGGCGATTTTTGTCGGATACTCAGAAGTATGCAAAGGGTATCGAATGTATCTACCTGAACAGAAGAGAGTTAAAGTCAGTAGAGATGTTCGGTTCTACGAAGATGAGTGTTGGAGCTGGCCCAAAGACAAGAAGTCAGACAAAGATAGAAGCCCAAACATGAGTTGGCCCCTAAATACTCCGGAAACTGTAGATGATCCGGATCAGTATAACGAAGAGAGGGAACCAGAACCGAGAGAGGATGAGGAACACGAACAACCACACGATCCAGATCAGTGGATCTCTGAAGACGAGTACTATCCAGAAGAAGATAGTGGAGACGATTACGATTTAGTACCGGTAAGAGGAATGAGAAGCCTAGCTGAAATATACGAGAGAAGTAATGAAGCGGTTCTGGAGCCGACCCGAATCCAAGAGGCGTTGATGAATCCGAGATGGGTGAAAGCCATGGAGGAGGAAATGAGGATGATTGAAAAGAATCAAACTTGGATACTGGTAAACAAACCACTGAATAAGAGAGCCATCGGTTTGAAGTGGGTGTTTAAGACGAAACTAAATCCAGATGGGTCGGTGAATAAATTGAAGGCAAGGCTAGTTGTGAAGGGATACGCGCAGATTGAAGGAATCGATTTCGGGGAGACGTTTGCTCCAGTAGCCCGAATAGAGACGATCCGTTTATTGTTGGCGCTGGCAGCAGAAAGGGGGTGGAAGGTGCATCAGATGGATGTGAAATCCGCCTTCCTCGACGGCGTTTTACAAGAAGAGATTTATGTCCAGCAACCTGAGGGCTTCGTGGTTAGAGGAAAGGAGGAGATGGTCTACAATTTGAACAAGGCCCTTTACGGGTTGAAGCAAGCTCCTCGGTGCTGGTATGCGAGGATCGATGAATTCCTTCTAGGGATTCAATTTAATAGGAGCTGCAGTGAACCAACAATGTATGTTCGGACAGAAGAAGGAGAGGTAACTGTGATTGCAATTTATGTAGACGATTTACTGATTACGGGTAGTTCTGTGAAGCAAATAGGTCATCTAAAGATGCAGTTCAGTAAAACGTTTGAGATGACAGATCTCGGTGGAATGAAATATTTTTTGGGCATGGAGGTATGCCAAAGTGAAGGAAGGATTGTCATTTGTCAGAAGAAATACATTCGAGATGTGTTGAAGAAGTTCAAGATGGATCAGTGTAAGGCAGTATCGACTCCAATCTGTCCAAAAGAGAAGTTGGTAAAGAAGGAAGAAAATGATGTGGTGGATAAGAAGATTTTTAGAAGCATGATTGGATGTCTCATGTATATCACAGCTACAAGGCCGGATGTGTTGTATTCGGTGAGTTTACTTTCCAGATTCTTAAGTGATCCAGGAAAACAACATGTGATTGCTGTAAAAAGGATACTGAGGTATTTGAAGGGGACATCCGACTATGGTTTGCTGTATGAGAAGTCTGGTAGATGTGAATTAATGTGCTATGTTGATAGTGACTGGGGTGGAGCTACTGAGGATATGAAAAGCACTACTGGGTATTGTTTAACATTAGGCTCAGCATGTTTTTCATGGACCTCGAAGAAACAAGAATTAGTGGCACTCTCAACAGCGGAAGCAGAGTTAGTGGCAGCGACTGCAGCTGCTAAACAGGTGGTTTGGGTGAGAAAGTTATTAGCAGATTTGCAAGTTCAACTAGAAGGAGCTACGGTGGTAAAGATTGATAATCAAGCTGCGATTTCGATCTCACTCAATTCAGTGTTCCACGGTAAGACCAAGCATTTTAAACTTAGATACTATTATCTAAGGGATATCCAGCAGGAAGGGGAAGTGAAACTTCAGTATATTAAAACGGATGATCAAGTAGCAGACTTGTTCACAAAAGGGTTTAACATCTCGCGATTTGAGCAGTTAAGAGAAATGGTTGGGATACAGAAGCTGAACCTCTGATCCAAGGAGGAGTATGTTGGAGATAGCTCAGAGTTTCAGACAAGTCCATGCGTGTCTTGTAGCAATGTCAAGATTAGTCTGTTAGTTAATTGACAGTTAGAATTGAGTGTTATAAATACTGTTGTTCATACTGATTTGTAAGTACATTCTTGATTAATATTCAATAGCCATACGAGGAAACCTCAACGATTGGTTGAGTTCTTGAAATACTCTGTTTGTCTCTGTTTTAAGTTTTTACTTGCCTAAAATCTTCTTTCTATTTTGCACTAGTTGTTCTCGGGTATTTTCTGTGTGTTTGATTGATAGGTGACAACAGCCTCTATCATCACACAATGTGTCCTGAAATCCCAGGAGCCTGACGTTATAAAAGGTCGCCATGTCACCTCCAATTCTCATGGCAAGTGCCTGAGCTCCTTTGGTTTTTCCATCTGGTTTTGGTGCAGTATTCTAAAACCAAAATAATGCAAAAAGTAAGATGACAACAAGAACAAAATGATACATACATAATATAAGCTTGATGAATACCTCAATAATGAGATTGGCGGCTGTGAAGAACGGAGCATCAACTTGCAGGGTTGCACTGTAAACGGTTCCATATTTAGCCGCTGTACCATCAAACGACAGGGTTGGAACTTTTCCTGGGGCTCCATAAAACGTGACGAAAGGTTTGTTCCTTTCAACTGTGACCTTCTCTCTGTAAATACCAGGACCAATGTCTATGATCACACGCTGTTTGTTATTTGCCGGAACACCATTAACCGCATCGGTTACAGTCTTGAATTGTCCACTTCCGTCTTTCCTTACCTTTACAATTTTAGCACCACTCTCCGCAGCGAAAAGGGTATCGTTAAGTCCCTTACGATTCGGTAATGGCTTGATGTTGTTATTGAACCAGCCAACCAGGTCTCCACTTGGGCTCGGTTGGCTGGTATCGGTGTGGCATCGTCGGAGCTAACGGACGTTGCCGAAATAACAATGGCGATGAGAGCAACGCCAATGCATGTGATCTTTCCAGGCATATTTTGCGTCATTTGTAATGTAAGATCGCTTACTAATTGTTGACTTTTGCATTTAATTTGGCTACAACTTATACAAGACTCCTGTCTAATATTATAGTGTCTTATTGCGTTCAATAAATTTCAGCCATTTAGTTATGTAAGATTCGCATGGGACTTATGTGAGGCTCATAAAATAAATAACTAAAATTTTATAAGATAAAATAAGACAACATAAATCTGGACAGAAGATTTGGGCTCACACCTTATATCCTTATATGACGGGGAAAGACTTCAAATAGGTCGATTTGAGAGAGATTTCCTCGAACCGGCTTACGTTTTTCTCGTGGTTCAAGTATCTCAGCCGTAGAAATTGGATAGAATTTGAGTTCCAAACTTGTCCTAAATCCGACATTATGTTTCTTGTTACAAGAAAGAAATTGTCTGGTCTAAGATGATTCAATTCTAGTTTCACGTTGTTGATTCGGAAATGCACAGACTTGATAAGTCATGCTGTGTAAACTATATACATTCTTTAAATGAAACATTTTTGCTAAGTAGTTATTTTTAAAATTGAATTGAAAATTAAATTAATAAGACAAAATTTAAAGTTAATTCTGTATTAAATTGTTATAAAATTAGATAAATAATAAATAAATTTTAAAAATTAAAATATTAATAAAGTAAAATCATGTAACACCCAAATACCCCCTGGGAGGATACATGGATGTCACCCAAGACAGAACAAACAAAACCAAACATCACACTGATAGTTATTGTATTTAGTAACTCAAACCCACACACATAT
>JANZLX010000007.1:24401581-24423371 GCA_025531955.1 Erythroxylum orinocense | reverse complement strand
TTAGTCTTAGGGTTTCCAACGCGACGCTTTCTAAAGTCTTTCTGAGATATTTGTTTCGGATGTCGGGAATGTGTTTCAATTCGTTCCGATTTGTGTTTTGAATTAAAACTTTGTTTCAGTTCGTATGGAATCCGATTCGTTTTCGCTTCGTTTCGTTCTTTGGTTTCGTTTTCGTTTTTGGTTGGGATTCGGAAACGGGTCCCAACATGTTAAGCTTGTAGTTTTGATCGATGGCTACTCTTGTCACAACTGTCATTATGTTTCATGCATTCATGCAATGAAATACATCAATCACATTTGTATGCTCCCATTCACTCACTTTCACATGTCATCGAACCATAGTTCGAAATTCAACATTAAATTTGAGAATCCACATTTTCATTCATATGTAAATACATAATCCTAACACATTTCACAATCACATAAGTACACATAATTCATCTAATTCACATTCAATATCACTTCAATATTCAAATCAAATATCACAATCATCAGACCTCTTGTCCAGAAACCAACATACATAATCACATCTACATAATCATTCAATAGTCATATAATACAGAATTTTAAATAACAAACAATAAAGTGAGACCATCTCGGTCTACTCACAGTACGCTCCAGAGGTCTGGAACACCTGAATGCAGACACTTGACCTGCACAACACATTTATGTAAAACACCTATTTGACACTCATCAATAATTGCACATGTACAAGCATTCATTTATTCACAATTAAATAAATGGACTATAGACAATGCATGCTCAATGACAATCCCGGGTATATGTTCTAGAACACGTATTATGCTCATTCCCATTTCAAAATTCATATGTGTCTAACTGAACTTAGACTTACACTTCATTTGTACATGATCTCTCTAAATTCTCCATTAATCTTTATCCTTTGCATGTGTCTAGCTTGTTTATAAGCTTACACCTCAAGAACACTTAGTTACTCTTATCATAACTCAATTTGTTGTTATCTCTTTTCAACCTAACATGATCTCATAATATCCAATTCCCATTCATCATTTAGCAATTCAAACATATACACACTTAGGCACATCGCCCATTTACATAGTAACCATAAATATATTACCCACCTAGTTTGCTTGTAAAACTCCAAGTCAAGATTGTCTTTCCTCTTGTTCTTGGGTAGAATTCTCTTGATTCCCTAAAACAAACCAAATCTCATTCAATAGGAATCCGCTTAAAAATCCCATAATACAGAAATCACTAAAATTGATTCTAAAATATTTAAACTCAAGCCCTTTCTAAACTCCATGAACTAAAATCATTCCAAAAATCCAAAAAGTTCAAAATGATTTTACCTTGATTCTTCACTAAATGAAGAGATCTTTAGCTCAAATTGGAGCTCTTTCCTTCCTCTTCCTCTTTCTCTTCTTGATCAACTCCAAAATCTTTCTTGAAGATGAAGAAGAATTAAAACCCTAGCTTGTTTTCTCTTCTTTCTCTCTTTCATTCTTTTTCATGTTTCTGTTTCTTATCTCTTTTCTCATTCACACATTTTGCTTCTCTAGAATCTTTTCATTCATGTTTTCCCCTTTATTTATAAGCAAGGCAACACTTTTTCTTCCAATTATGCCCTTAATGATTGAGAGTTGTCCCATTTGCCTTTCTATTTATGCCTTATGTCTTCTATTTATACCTTATGTCTTTTATACTTAAGTGTCTTGCCAACAGTATCCTTAAACATTCTAACATAACACTTTCTTCTGTAAAAATATCCCCCATTGTCTTAAGTTTCTAATACCTCCAAAATCATTTGATTTGGTTCAGTAATTCAAAAGATATACTTTAAACATTTTTGGACTGCTTTTGTCCAAAATAATATACTATGCACAATTTCCATCTAAAATTTAAACATCTTAGAGACTGAATTAGATTCCAATTTCTACATACCATTTGTAGCCCCATGTCTCTAATTTTCCAAAAAAAAATCATCTCATTTGGATCAGTGGAGCTCCAAAAAACATCAAAATACTGAAGTATGTTTAATGGGATAACACCAGTTCATATTATTTAAGAACACACTCACTGTACCAGTCCCATGCTTTTTACTCAACCTTTCTCAATTCAATTGAAATGGCTAAGATTTTTGGTAGAGAAGTTGAGCAAGGTCTTACGAATCCAATGGTTCAAGTATCAAGTCATTTGGAGGTCTAGTGAAGAAGTTATGGTCAAAAGAAGCAACCATGTTTATGACCTCAATCAAGTTGAACCTATTTTGACGCGATTTCCATAACTTTCACAAACAATGTCAGATTGATCTCGTTTTTAGACTATTGGAAAGAGGACTTCAAGATCTACAATTTCATGAAGACCTTGAAGATCAATTCTATATCCTGAATTTTGTATCGTCTCACTTTTGCTTCATCTTACTTTGCTTCGTCTTACTTTTACATCGTCATACTTTGCTTCATCTTACTTTTGTATCGTCTTGCTTTCACTTTGTCTTAGAAATTCGTCTTAGCACTTTGTCTTAGAATTTCGTCTAAGAATTTCATCTTAGAAATTCGTCTTAGAAATTCATCTTACTTATGCTCTCTCTCAAGAACATCTCCACTTATAAAGATCATAACTTTTGACTTCGATATCTAAAAATTTCATACTATATACCGTTGGAAAGTCAAAAGAAAGATCTACAACTCTCAAAAGGCAACTTTGCCAAAATCTATCTAGATTAATCTAGAATTTCCCTTTAATTCAGAACACGAATTTACGTTCATCTCCCAATGTACTGCACCCAATTCTCAAATTCATGACAAATTTTGAGATTCTTAGAAACATAATTGAAATTTGATGTCTTCATAAGAAATGTAGTTATACGTTTCTGGTTTAATCCAAATTAAGAATCATCTCATTTGGATAACTAGAGAAAAAGTTATGACTAACAGACCGAAGCACATTCAGTGAACATTTTTCAAATCACTGCCAATTTTGTTTCTAAATCGTTCCTTATCACAACTTATACCAAGATCATTCTTCCTATTCCTTCTACTTCTCATTTTCAATAAAATCACATTTAACATCAATTATACCCGGAAGTTGTCAATGAATGCATGTACCACTTTTTGATGTGCAAACATTCAATATTTATGTGCATATATGCTAAAATTATGCATAAGCAAGAAAATGCATTTCCTTAGTCTCTCTATGAACTCCCATGTACTGAACTTTTGAGTCCTCACCCTTAATACGGGGACAAAATGTTACAATTTAAATGAGTTTAATGAATATAAATGAAGATGTTGATGAGGTCGTAGTATAGAGTTGATTAAATGAAAAATTTATGATGAAATGAAAGAGTAGAAATAGAAGAAAAATGCATAAGATGAAAGTAGAAAGAGAAATAATACTCAGAAAATGGAAGTCGTAGGAATGAGAATTGGATCTTGATGTTTAAGTGTGAACTTTGGATTTTGATTTGTTTTGTGTTGTTGAGCTAAAATGAAGTTAGAAAAATTAGTTTAAGTGGCAGTTGAATTAATTGAAGAAGATTGAAGTGAAGAATAAAAATCTGGAAAATTACAGTAGAGAGAGGAAGTTTCAAATTTTTAGTGTTTGAATGGTACACTTGAATTTAATTTGTTTAGAGTTTGTATTGGAGTTAGAAATGCAGTATAGATGATTTAGAAGTGTGTAAATCTGAAATAAAAGAAAAATAGAAGGAGGAGAAGAAGAAGAAAAATAATCGGTGAAGAAGAGAAGGAAGTGCGATCGTGCTTCAACACAATCATGATTTCGCTGTTAAGGGTAGTGAATCGTGACTTCATAGGGTCCAGGCGGAGAATCGCGGTCGTGCGGACACACAATTGCGAGTTTCAACTTTTGTTTGTTTCTAAACATCCTTTGGTATTTTTGTTATAACTTCTTCACCCGATATCCAAATAACTTGATTATTGAACCATTAGATTTGAAACACATTGTCCTTCATCTCCACAAAAAATTATAACCATCTGAAAAGGAATGATTGTTGAATTTAAGATGAACATGTTGAGGAATACTGGAATTTGATAACTAGTATGATTTCACTTAATATACTTCGGTATTTTGATTATATTTTGATCAATAGGTATCCAAATGGAATGATTCTTAATTTAAATTGAATTAGAGATATATGGCTATAAATTGTCTAAAAAGATCGAATTTTAATTCTATCTCTAAGAATTTCATAATCTGACTCAAAGTTAAATATAGAGTACAGTTTTAGTTTATGAACAGTCCCAAATAATTGGAGTATAACTTTCAGATTTCTAAACCAAATTGTATGATATTGGTATCATTAGGAACTTGAGACATTAGAGAACAATTTTGTAGAAGAAAGTATTGTCTAATTGTGTCATTTACCTTATCAGAATGGCAATGCAAAGTTGACTTGAAAGCATGTTGGTAGAAAATTGAAATGATCATTTGATATGCATGGACATGAGTTAAGATCTCACACCTGTGACTGATTTTTTTTGGATTGCACAGTCGTGACTTTTCTTGGTTATTATGCACGGGCGTGTGTGATGTTGCACACCTGTGACTTGTTTATTATGGAATGCAACTTACAAAGGTTTTGATACATGAAAGATATGGTGATAAGAATCACAATAAGATACCCAGGATTATCATTGAATATGCATTTTGCATATTTGCCATACATAGATGTGCATAAATGAATATTTATACATTTGTGCAAAAGTATGATATATGTCTATGTGTTTTGTAGGAAATAGAGGAGCACATTGGACGTCAGTTAGACATTGTCAGACCATCCAGGCAATAGCATATTGGAGCATACTGTGAGGCAACCTAGATGATTTTCCTAAGATTGATTGAATTTGTTTGACTTCCAATTATGAACTGTTTATGATTTGTTATGAATTCCGGACTTATAGTTCGAGGAGTTTAATATTTGAGAATGATTGGAAGTGTTCTGATTACTGTGAAATTCTGAATGATCTTTGTGTTCTGTACGATGACTATGAGATTCTGACTGTGCATCATATGTGACTGTTATACATGGCATATTCTGAATTTGATGCATTTCATAAAATGCATTCTTAGATAAAGGCATTGTGATCGGAGTAGCCAGTATGAAAACGCTTATACGTAGAGCTTTGCTCTGTGATTTCTATTTCTACACGTAAAGCTTAGCTCTATAATTTTTGATTTTGACTAAGCCCAATGGGTCAGTATCTATATATGTATGTGAAAGGTACACGATCATAACAATAATAACGAGCCTGGAGTCTCATATGCATCTGTAATTATATATATCTATTCTGATTCGCAATGATTATATGATTTGCCATGTTAATGTGAGTATTTGGAACATATATGTTCTAAATGAATATATGAGAGATTTGTGATTTTGTGTATTTGACCTGGGTGAAATCATCAATGATAACTCACTCATTGAGTTCGCAAAACTCATGAGAAATTACAATGTGACTTTTCAGGTAAGAGACAGGAGACCTAGTTTCTTTATTCGGATTAGAGGAACATTTTGGACTTAGCTATGGCTCAGAAGTCTGTCAGCTGACATCAGAGGAATTGTAATTTTGTATTTTGTAGTTTCTTGTCTAGAACTTGTTTAAGGATTGTAAAATACAATGAAAGCTTTTGCCAATGAATGCAATAAATGGTTTTAATTTTGATGACTCTTAATTATGTTAGATGATGCCATGTGTGAGTTAGATATGTGTTTTGCTCTAACATACCATTATCATAGGATATGTACTTGAATGTTCTTGGATATTCGGGTATATACTCTATTATATTAGGATGTTGCATTATTGGATTGTAAGGAACTCTTTCTCACTTAAAAGGAAAGGATAGGATTTAACCTGTCTTACAGTAGTTGGAAAAGCAGATGCAACAAAACTATCAATGGTTGAATCAATTGTAAAAGGACCTGGCTTTAAGAGAACTAAGTAGGCTAGACCCCAATATAACTCAAAGTCCATTATAGGAAACTCACATATGGATTAATTTCGCTACTTGGGATATACTTCATTTAGAGTTCAAATGGATCTCTTTCAATTAGAAAGAGTGGTGATATTGAAACTTAAAAAATACATAATACATGAATTATATGCTTGACATTAGGGAAGCATATTCATAACTATTGTATTTCTACTTGCAATATCACCAAAATATTTATCGTCATCAAATAAGGGGAGAATATTAAACCAAATGAGGTTCTAACATATTATTTTGATTATAACAAAACAAGTTTTGTGATGTTGATAACTCAAACATAATAGAAGCAAGTAATGTGTGAAAATTTAAGTTCATTGAAAGAGTAAAGTAATTAAATTAGCTAATTGAATTAACCATGCAATCAAAGGATGGACATTGAGGACAAGGAAAAGGTGTATGAATCAAGAGAAAAATATTAAAAATAACAAAGTGGTGCATGAATAAAGAGATGTTCAAACAAGTTAAGTGAAGAACAAATGATAAGAACGCATAAGTTATTTCGTTTGTAAGAAATCAATGAATTCGTTGTAACTTATATCTTGATTATCTCAACATTCTAGGGAGACCTTCAATGTGATCATTGCTAGAACTAAGCCAGGAGTACCAAATCGACTACTTATTAAAACAACTTTTATTACCACCATCTATTCCATATGGAGGGAAAGAAATAGGAAATTGTAAATATCAGATAGCATAAAACATTGTCAATTGGGTTTGAGCACCTTTCATAGCCAGCAACAAACAAAGCTCACTTAGCCATGATTTGAAGACTACTTAGATATTGTAATTCAATATCTTTTCTTTTTTCTTCTTTCTTGTACTCTTGTAATCTCAGATTGCGCTGAATTGCGCTGAATTGTGGACCGATACTGCGACTCATTGTAATGTTGTGTTGTAGCTTTTGCTATAACTAGTACAATTTCTTTCATTTTTCCCCCCAAAAAAAAAATCTAGGGGCTTAAACATTACATGCTTATTTATACTTAGGATAATACAAAGGTTACATATTAACAAAAAAAGACAATAGAGAATTCCCAAAAGTGTCCACAAACTAAAAGTTTTTTAGCCTAACAATTATAAATCTTTGCTTGCACATTCCATTCATATTTTTTTATATTGTTGTTATGATTATTTTGTGATTTTCTTATATGAATTGCTATAACCATACATTAGCTAGACAATTGATTCAGTAAATTTTGAAAAGGCAAAAAAAAAAAAAATCACATACGCAATTCACACATTTATTATCTCCTGAAAGTTCACGTCAGACGGATGCAATGGAAGCTATAGCTTAAATGTCACTGCATCAGAAATAGAATATTTCTCCGCACTGACTTGATAAATGAAATTAACTGGCTAAAAAATTTTAAATATCCATTAAGAGGTTCTATAGTGAGAATGCAGAGTTGTATCACAATAAAAATAGAAAACAACTCTACGGCAATAAGTAGAAATTGGCAATAGAGGGAACTACAAAGGTAACAGTACTGGGACCAAAACCTCTAACCTTCACTGAGCAAAATGTTCATGGACAAGGGTACACAAAGTACCAAATTTCATAATTTTTTCCAAACGAGTACCTATATTTCATAGTTCTACAATTGAGTATCAAAAAGGAGGAAAATTCAACAAATCAATCTAAAGTTAGACAGTTCGATTGGAATTTACATTGCAGAAAGAATTGTTAACTAATGATCTGCTTCAATAGGCAGAGCTGGAGTGACATAGGAATTGGTACGTATGGCAGACAAGTGATATATTTCACCATCAAAAATTTTGTAGTTCACCATGCAACAAGACCACTACCATCTCAATGTATGAAAAAAATTGTAGTTCATCATGCAACAAGACCACTACCATCTCAATGTATGAAAAAATTTGTAGTTCATCATGCAACAAGACCACTACCATCTCAATGTATCACACTCAGATCATTAATTAACAATTATATCTGCTAGGTGATCAAACTTTAAATGAAAATGCTTATCTTTGCATTGATTCATTATAATTTTTCTTTTGTTTTGGTACTAAATTGTAAACTTATGCATATAAATATTTGTTTGCAAGAACGTACAAATTCTGTAGACTGCCGAAAAGCTTTCTAAGCACCTGTCCCATACCAATCTTCTCTTCTTTTAGACTTGCAAGGATATCACAAAAGAAGCATGTGGATCGATGCCATTTCAATATAAGAGTAGACAGATTTTAACTTTCTATTGTCTCACCAAAACATTCAGGTAATAACTAATTGAAACTTCTTGAATACTTTAGGGAAGTTTATGCAAATTACATCTATAAAAACAAGTGACAAGTATTGAACCACAAAAAGGTTAATGCACTCTCAGAAAAAGATGAATACGTAGAACATGAGCAGTGTAGGATAACAAGAGGCATCTTTAACTCCGCTAGGAGTCAGGTTCTTCAAGTCTTAAATTCTAGTCCACTATCTTATATTGGATAACTTAGCAGCGGCGTCGTTGCAGTTATCATCACTTTCCAGAATATCATCTCTTAGTTTAGGAGCTGCACAAAGGAAAACATTGACTCAATGTGCTCTTCTCCATCATAAAAAGACTACGAACAACAGATTTGCAGACTTCAGTATAATACTTAGGACAGAGAAGCAACATAGTTGAAAATAATGAATAGTAGCAGTTAAAAGTTTGATGGTATGCAATTAATGGCATATCCGACTCAAAACCATACATGGAAGGATCGCAAATGTTTTACGTTTGTAGAAAACGAAGAAGGCCCTGCCTATAAATAAATCTCAACAACAATCTTGCAATCCATTAATTCATTATCCTGAAGAAGATGAACATAAACCAATTGAATCCACGAATAGAATAGGACTACAGAAAGTTCAACACTCATTATCACCAACCTCGTCAATCGTCCATCTGTTGGAGTTCAGCCTTCAACTGCTCAATCTTGAGCCCCATAGACCTCTGTAAAGCTGCTTTCTCGCTCTCTGGCAATTTCGCCAATAGAGCGTTGAACATGTCAAGGACTTCCTTCACTGCAACTCTTGCACATTCAGCCTCCTCATCAAAATACACAGTTTCCTTGGACTCTAAAGCCATCTCTATCTCCTCTCTTGCCTCTGCAAATTTGAGGTTTATCATGTCCACCTCTTTGTTCACGTCCAATTCAGGCGCCGACTCACCCCCGGATTGATTACTAAGTCGCCTGCAAATCTGAGTGGGGGAGGATATTTGAGTGCTCTGGGCAAATGGGTACGTCAAAGTTTGGAACTGTAAGGTGGGTGTTTGGAGAAACGTCATGCTAGGAAATCGATCTGAACTAGAAAGGAAATGAATAGAAGTTGGTAATAGTGGCTTAAGAGAAAAGTGCTTTAAGGGAATTTGGGAACATTGAAACTGGTGTTTCAAGATCAAGTTTTTAATTAGGCAGATTTGTGATCTTCTACTCATTGTTAGCGGTGCTTCAATTATCCAAGCAACAGCCAACAAGAGAAAGGGGACGCCGACGCAGGACAATAGGAGAATGGGGTTTATGTAGGTGTAAACCCCAACCCTTTCTGGCTTGTACCAGTCAAGGTACTAACAACTTTGTTGTAAAGATTGAAATATCAACTTTTTACTTCATTATCACGTGAATAATCAATTTATTCAAATTTCTATATAGTTCTCTAATAAATGAATATCAAATATTTCAATCTTTTAAAAATTAAAAAGTGAATCTACATATTGATCTATTCTTAGATTTATTTTTTAAATAGTTATTGCAACTATTTCTTTAAGTTACGGATTATACAACTCAAAATTTACAAGAAGTCAGTAGTAAAAGCAAAGTCTAAATTTTAACATTATGATATCATGTGGACTTAAAAAGTCCTAACAACGCATATGTACGCTTCTTTGTCTTCCTTCTTAGTACTTCTTTGCTACTGAATCAGTTCAGGAGCTATAAATAATTTTGTCATCTTATGTTTACGAGGCATAATTGCTCAGTCTCTTTCCATATTCATGCTATATAAGCAGATTCAAAAATATGTGTTGATTTCAATGTCTTCCTTACAAAGGAAGCATCTATTTGGGGTTGGGGTGTAAAGAAACTTAATTTGTCCTTTGTTGTAGCTAGCCGTTATTTCATAGCCAACCATAAAAGAGAAGAAATCTTAGGGAGCAACTTTTTATTCTATACTCCATCCGATTCATAATAAGTGTCGTTTTATAGGAATGCACATTTATTAAGAAAGTTAATGAAATATCTAATATACCTTTATTAATTACATGTTAAAGTGCCTTGAAAATATAATATGTGTAATTAAGATATGAGAGAAATTAAAGGGTAATTTTATAAGTAAAATTATAAATATGCATAAAAAGGCACAAACGACACTTATTTTGAATAATTAAAATCTCTCTAAAACGACATTTATTATGAATTAGAGGGAGTACTAAAACTTTTCATTTTAATTATTATATTTCAAAATTATTATTTTCTACATATAATATTATTTGATTATCATATAATTTTTTAGATATTTTGTTACATTTTGTCTATTGATAATTATATAATAATGTTGTATTAAACTATAGTTAAAAATTAATTGCAGATGAAACTGTATAATGGTTAAATAATATCATAAGGGAATAAGGTCATTAAAAGGAATAAAAGGTCCAAACACAAAAAATTTCTAATTTATTTAACTCTTAAATTATAAGGTAACATTTTTGGTCTCAAAATTTTATTAGAGTCTAATATTTTATAAATTAAAAAGGAATCATAATATCATTATGATTTTAAATTCCATAATTATTTTTAAAAGTTTAATAAAAAGAATATAATTATTTTTAATAAAAATATAATTCACTTATAAGTATGGAATCATAAATTTCAATAACTTAATCTTTGTTAAATTTACTGGATATGGCATATGTATATGTTACACATTTTTCATACTTAAAAGCTTAAAGTCTCCAAAATTAAACCTAAACCTTGATAACACTTAAAGAGCAAAGCTATGATTAAAAAAATTAAATAGGTCTGAACAATTCAATCATAAAAATTTTAAACCTATTAACTTTTAAGTTTAATTTCTAACTTTTCGGTTTGATTTATTGGAATAATTTTTATTTTAAATTTTTGATCAATTTATTAATTAATATATCGATTTTAGTAAAAATTTAATTTTTATAAATTAATTAATTTTTATTTAATAATATTTCTTTTCAATTAACATGATCAAGTTATTAATTAATTGGACAAATTTTTGTAAACAATTTAAGTTTATAAACTATAAAAATAATATTTTTTAAATTAAACTTTAAACTAAAATCTTTCGCTTTATTCATATTTGTTTAGTTTTATCACCATGAATGTCCCGACTTCCTCCTTCTTTGGTATTCGAAGCGAAGATGAACTCGAAATAAACATTCTGATAACTTAATTTACCAATCTTATCGTACTGACAAGTTGGGCCATTCGTCTCACAAACTTAAACAAAAACAACAAAAACAAAGATAAAGAGCTTAAAGGAAGTGGAAGTTCCTCGTTAGGTTTTTGCATGCGAAAACTCTTTGCTCCTAAATACTTACGATCTTGGGAGGAGGAAGCAACCACCTGGAACCTTCAATGTAACCAAGATTCAGGAATGGTTGCACTTCTTCTTCTGTAAGCTACTTGGTGCTGTAAAGTTTTAAACAGCAAAATAGCTCAAATAGAAACATAAACAATTAGGGTTTTAAGCGATAATCTTATTGAAGCTACTCTTGGCTTTATATAGCCTTACACTTAAGAAAGAGAAAAACTACACCACAAATAACTTAAAGTGGTTTAGATAACAGGAATAAAACTGATAGCTAAAAACTCTAACAACCCAAAAGAATAGGCCTTTATTCAGCAGTCCTTGACTTAAATAAATTCTTCTAACAATCCCTCCCTTGAACTTATTCTTCTTATGAAGAATTAGTTCAAATCCGAATCAGTGCACATGCCTAGTTCTTTACGTAATTTCTAAAATGCTTCTAACTTAAGGAGCTTTGTCATCAGATCTGCTAGTTGATCTCAAGTGCCACAAAACAGTAAATTAACAGTACCTTCTTTAGTAAGATCCTTAAGAAAATGAAATCTTACCCTTATGTGCTTAGAACGACCATGTAAAACTGAATTTTTCGACAACTTTATAGTCGAAGCATAATCACACATCAACTTTTTACCTTCTGTCTACAAATGACCAATTTCTTTTAGTATCCTCCTCATCTAAATGGCTTGACAGGCACATGCAGCGGCTACAACAAACTCAGCTTCTGTGGTTGACAAGGTGACTATAGGTTGCTTTCGAGATGACCAAGCTACTGCTCCTCCACTCATCATAAAGACGTAGCCTGAAGTACTCTTGTTGTCCTCTATGCTGCCAGCATAATCACTATCAGTAAACCCAACCAAATCACTAGCTCCTCCCTTTTTGTAGAACACACCATAGTTTATAGTTCCTTTTAAGTACCTTAAGACCCTTTTTGCTGTTGCAAAGTGTTGTTGTGTAGGATATGCCATGAATCGACTAATAAGACTTACAACAAACATGAGATCAGGACGAGTGGTTGTGAGATACATCAGGCTTCCCACTTTCTGCTTGTACTGAGTTGCATCCATCTTATGCCATTTTCGTCTTTACCAATCTTGCCCTGGAACAATAGGATTACAAACTGAATTGTAATCCTCTATTCCAAATCGGTTCAAAACCTCAGCTACATACTTCCTTTGGCATATAAATACACCATCAGATCCTTATATCACCTCAATTCCAAGAAAGAATCTCATTTAACCTAAGTCTGTCATATCAAACTCCTTTTTCATTGAGCATTTAAATTCACCCAACAATTCTTCATCATCACCAGTGAATAAAAGATCATCAACATAAATGCTCACAATGATAATTTTACCTCCCTTTCTGTTGACAAAAAAGTGTTTGCTCACTGAAACTACTTTCGAATCCTTCCTCGATGAAGTAAGACTTTATTTGACTAAACCAAGCCCTAGGTTCCTGTTTTAGTCCGTAAAAGGCCTTTTGCAACTTGTACATCATTTGTTCACTTCCTTTCTTCTCATAACCTTTCGGCTGTTCAATAAAAACGTCTTCCTTCAAATCCTCATGTAGGAAAGTCGATTTGACATCTAATTGATAGAGTTTACAGCCTCTTTGAGCCGCAATGGCTATGATCATTCTCACCGTATCCATCCTGGCCACAGGTGCAAAAACTTCTGTATAATCAATTCCATGTTACTGAGTGTAGCCTTTCACCACCAATCTTGCTTTGTATTTGTCAACTTCTCCAAGCTAATTTAGCTTGGTTTTATAAATTCATTTTACTCCTATTTTCTTTGCATCAGTTGGTAGTTCTACTAAGCGCCAGGTTTGATTTTTTTCGATGGATTTGATTTCTTCATCCATGGTCAGTCTCCATTTCAGGCTTTCAACAGCTTCTTCAAAGTCTCCAGGATTTGATATCATAAAAATGCCATGTTTGCTTCATCTTCTTCAGACAAACCTTCACTGGAAGTATAATCTATCAACCATACAGGTGGACATCGATTTCTGCCCTCCCTTGTTGCCAAGTCTATTGCGGCAGCTGGTGAATTAATTTGGGTCAGCAAATTAATTTCGGCTTCCTCTATGACTTCTCCTTCTTCAGCTATGCTCTCTTCTTCAATTTCATTCCTTTCAGTATTGTCCCCCCCATTCTAATTCCATTAGTTCTTCTCCTTCAAAATTTTTATTCCAATCCCACACGTGATCTTCTTCGAAAACTACGTCGCGGCTTACTATAATTATTTTGGAAACCAGATCAAACATTTTGTACCCTTTGGATTCTCCACTAACCCCAAATAGTACACGGCTCACACTTTTATCTTCAAGCTTGTTTCTCCTAGCATCCACAATATGAGCATGTCCCACACATCTGAAAACTCGAAAATAATTTATTGATGGCTTCTCTCCGCTCCATGCCTCTTCTAGGGTCATATCCTTTACATCTAAGGTAGGTGATCGATTCAAGACGTGAATCATCCACCTAACTGCCTCTGGCCAGAAAGTCTTGGGTACTTTCTTCTCTGTCAACATAGCTCTCACTAAGTTCATCATAGTACAATTCTTGCGTTCAACTACTCTATTTTGTTGTGGAGTATAAGTTGTGGTCAATTGTCTCTTCACTCCATGTTGTTTGCAGAAATCATTGAACTCTGTAGAGTTAAATTCTCCTTCTCTATTTGTTCTTATGCATTTAGTGGGCATTCTAATTTCCTTTTCCACAAGTATTTTGAAACATTTAAAGTGATAAAATGTTTCTGATTTTTCTAAAAGAAAATAAGTCCATGATTTCCTAGAAAAATCATCTATGAAACATAATAAGTACCTCTTTTGAGTGCTTGAAGCTAGTGAAATCGGACTACAAAGATCCACATAGATAAGACCTAATTTTTTTGTTGCTCTCTACTGACTTCTTTTAGGAATTGGAGTTCGATGTTGCTTGCCTTTCATGCATGCCTCGCAAGTGACACTTGGAGCTACAATTTGCAGAAAACCTACCACTATGCTTTTGTATTTCAAAGTACACAAGCCTTTGTAGCTGAGATGGTCATAACAGTAGTACCAAAGTGTTGACTAATCTGTATTGTTGACTTGGGGACATCTTTCTTCATTCGTTGTGGTAGGTAGTTCAGCAAGCAAAATAAGCATTCGGTTTGCACTCATAATGGATTCCGCCATCTTTCCTTTTTATGGATGATAAATACTGCGCACACCATCTTTAAATAGCACTGATACTTCCTTTCCCTGAAGCTTCCCAACGCTCGAGGGATTATTTTTTAGTTCAGATACACAAAACACATTACCAACGGTATAGCAAACTCCCTGCAAGAATAGTTTCACAACTCCTTTTCCAGTAACCTTCATTCTAGTATTATTTCCAAGCTTGACAGTGTGAGAAAAAGTTGTGTCCAAGCTTGAAAACATATCTTCATTCCCACACATGTGGTTTGAACATCTAGAATCTAAAAACCACACATCACTTCTCTTTGCTTCATATAGTTCTACATAGGCCATTAGCAGTAGCTCATCTTCTTCTTCTAAATATGCATAATTTTCTTCCTTGTTTAACTTTGGACATTCATATTGAAAATGTCCCAAGTCATGACACCTATAACATTCAACAGATGCTTTGTTGAATGTTGTTCTTCCTTATCCTCGTCCCCTTCCTTTAGAAGGTGCTCTCCCTTTGTTGTCTATTCCAGATCGACCTTCGACCTTCAGAACTTGATCCTCATCATCATTGCTTGTGCCTCGAAATTTTTGTTCACGCACTACCAAGGAACTCTGTAATTCATCGATAGATATGTTCTCAGTATCTTTAGATTCTTCAATGGACACAACAACATATGTGAACTTCTCAGTTAGGGTACGCAAGATTTTTTCAACAATTTTTGTGTCAGACATCTCTTCTCCATTGCTCCTCATCTTATTGGAGACCATCATCACTCTTGCAGAATACTCATTAATGGTTTCATCTTTCTTCATTGTGAGAACCTCAAATTCTCTTCTTAATGAGTTAATCAGAGATTTCTACACCTTTAAATTTCCTCCAAACTTTCGCTTCATTGAATCCCAAACAATCTTGGCTGTGTGACGATTCAAGATTTGTTCAAAGACAGTTCGATCAATTGCCTGGAATAAATAATGCTTGACTTGATGATCCTTAGTTCTGGCATCATCAAGTTGTGCTTGTTGCGCATCAGTCAGCCTTGTCCCTACCCGTGGTTCTTTAAAGCCGTTCTCCACCAAGCTCCAAAGACCTTTTTCCCTGAGAAGATTTTCTCTCAGTTTACTCCAGTGATCATAATGACCGTCGAAGTGAGGAATCTTCGTTAGAGTCTTGTCTTCACTCATCTTCTCAGTGTTTGATCACCCGAAGTTTGCTACTTTTTTTTCTATAAACCTAGTGGGGGCTTTGATACCAATTGTAAAGTTGTAGACAGCAAAATAGCTAAAACAGTAACATAAACAATTGGGTTTTTAAGCGATAATCTTATTGAAGCTACTTTTGGCTTTATATTGGCTTACACTTTAACAAAAAAGAGAAAAACTAGACCACAAATAACGTAAAGTGATTTAGATAATAAGAATAAAAATGATAGCTAAAAACTCTAACAACCCAAAAGAATAGGTCTTTATTCAACAATCCTTGAATTAAATAAATTCTTCTAATAAGTGCATGGAGCTCAGGTGTTAGGAACTGACCCTAATCCTGATAACTGGTACTCTCTGAAAAACACCTTCCTGCAGTTCAACCAAATAGATAGTTACAAAACTGGTTACTCTCTGATTTAATCCTAATATAGAAAATTTATATGTTAAAACTTGGAAGATGCACACGTACTGGTCTCTCTTAGGGTGGTGATTATTAGACCATCTTGCTCGATCTACGACTTATGACATAGTAGTGTAAGCAAAGACCACTTTTGGCATCTTTGTCCATGCTTTGCCTAGCATTGCACCAGTGCCTTTTCCAGTTGCTTTGCAGTGTACAAAAGAGAAACCAGTGTTTTCATCTTGGTTTTTTCTTACATGTGTTGTTATTACTGTCATTCCTTCATCTGTTTTCGCAAATAACTTTGTGTTCTGCAATTTGTTTCCACATAAATGTTGTAATTAATCTGGTATTTTGGTATGTTTATATTCACATATTGTTGAAGCTGCTTGCTTACCAGGTAAAGAGATTTTCCACTACCAAAAATGAAATCAACAGTGCCTTCAATGTAACAATCCTTGAAGAAATGTCTACCTCTATCATCACACAATGTGTCCTGGAATCCCAGGAGCCTGACGTTATAAAAGGTCACCATGTCACCACAGATTCTCATGGTAAGTGCCTGAGCTCTTGGCGTTTTTCCGTAGGGTTTTGGTGTAATATTATGAAATCGAGAAAAAGGAAGAAAGAAACGGTCATCAAGAATTAAAGAAGAAACACTTTAACCCAATATCAAACTTTATCATTTACTTTATGATAATCACCTCGATAATGAGATTTATTAGAGAAATATTCTATGCATATATACTTCACTATATCAACCCACGTAGTCCTATTTATTAGTAACCTTATTTGTATGCTAACAAACTATACTAGCATATATTTCTGTTGTAACGACTTCCTCAATATTGGCATATTAGGGGAATATTATGTAAATATGTACTTCACTGTACCAACCCAAGTAGCCTTAGTTATTAGCAATCTTATCTATATGCTAACAAACTATACCAACATATATTTCTGTTGTAACCTCTTCCTCAATACTCTCGTTCCTCTCTTTGTATATATATCAGATACTATCACATAATAAAGTTTAACTTTTTACCCTCATTTATTCCTCTTATATGGTATCAGAGCCAAAAAGGCTCCAAAGAGCACTCCTTTCTTCCATCTTTTGCTATATTTTTTTTATCATGTTTAACCTCAACCTCAAAAGACACCTCCACCTTCCCCACCCAGATCGTCCCTGCCAGTGCACCATCTGGCGAACTTGTTACCATTAATATCACCTCTTTTATTCCCATCAAACTTAACCCCAACTACTATGCAACCTGGGCTAATCAGATGAAGTCTTTGCTTATTGGTTACGGCCTTCAAGGCTCCCTTCCACCACCTTCTCTCACTTGTGTTGTTGATGGTAAAGAAACGAAGAACTCTACTTATATTTATTGGCTCTGGCAAGATCAGCTCCTCTTGTTGGCTCTTTTAAGCTCTTATGCCTTCTTGGACTATTCTCCCTCACAAAGTACGCATCTCTGTTAGGATCTCCAATGCCAAAAGATTTATTCCTCTAGGCACGTTATTTTTGTTGAAGATAATTATCCTTTTTTCAAACCCTCATCCATTAAGGACACAACCCTTTCAACTTCAAACGGACACAACCCTTCCAACTTCAAACTTATCTTCTAATCCCATCATCTCGCCACCTCACACTATCCTCTCTTCTTCAGTTATCTCTTCTCTTGATAATCCTCCTAATCGGACCCCACCACCATCTTTATCCTATACACCCTCTCCCAATGCCACTAACTTTCCTTCACACGTCTCTCTTTCTCCATCAACATCTTCCACCCCCTCTCACTCTCCTATTGACACATCACCCCTCCTCCCAACTACACCAACCCCTTCTCTCTCTTCTGCACCTCAAACTCATCCCACCTTGGCCATATTACCGCCCACATGTCCGCCTCTTTTGACCCAGCAGTGTCTCCATGTTCCCAAGTCCCTTCAACAAGTTTGGAAATAACCTAACCGGAGCATCCTCCACCTACTCTTCTTGGCACTCACTGAATGATCACAAGAGCCAAAGCTGGCATTTTCAAACCTAAAAATGCCTTCTTTGCTGAGTGGTATCCCTTACCTAGTGACATTGAACCAACCAGTGTCTCACAAGCTTCAAAATTACCCCACTGGCAGTAAGCCATGACTGAAGAGTTTAATGCACTCCTCTCTGATGGAACTTGGGACCTTGTTCCTCCTAAACCTTACTTTAACATCATTGGCAAAAAATGAGTTTTTTGCATCAAGAGAAATCCTGATGGCTCAATTGCTCGATATAAGGCTCGTCTTTGTAGCCAAGGGTTTTCAATAATGTCCAAACATTGACTACACTAAGACATTTAGTCCTGTCATTAAGCCTCAGACTATTAAATTAGTTCTTACTAAGGCAAATGGATGTCAATAATGCCTTCCTTCATGGCTTACTCTCTGAAGAGGTATATATGCGTCAACCTCCTGGCTTCATCCTCATTTCCCTCATCATGTCTGCAAACTCAAAAAATCTCTTTATGGGCTCAAACAAGCACCATGTTGTAGCCCATTCTAGCTTTATCCCAATCCAACCAGTGGAGAAGACAATCCTGAGTCCAAAAAGTAGGCACAACCAGCATGCAACAATTAAATCAGCCAAGCTCGTTGATTACATGGAATAAAGCTTGGTTGTACATGAGACAAAATTAGTTATGCACTTAGGAATATTCTACAACTATTGTAACTAACTCTATTAGTTATACACTCAGGAACATTCTACAGCTGTTGTAACTAACTAGGGTATTAAATGAATAGCGTGCGAGTGTGAAGGCAGGCATGGATTAACAAATTCCCTCTTCCTCCCTTTTTCTTCTTCCTTTTTCCTTCTCTGCTATACTATGTTCTCTATTCGTGCTCTACCATTTGGTGCTTTCAATGAGAGTTCCTCCAAGGATGGCCGAGGGGACTATTACTTGTTATAAAGCTCTAGAAGAAACAATCATTAACCTAGCCAAGGATTTTTTAGAGAGGCAAACTATTGTCCAACAACATTCCATAACCATGCAGTAACAATCTGAAGAAATCTTACGAAATAGTAACACCAATGATTAGATCTGGAAAACACTAGAGTTTATATGTCAATCTCTTGCACAACTAGAGAAACAACCATTGGGGATCAATTCCTCGGCACCGCCAGTTCTCACACCTGGTTCATCACGACAACCAGCCTTATTACCTACTCCAATCACACCAAGTTTACCGCACAATTCTTCGCATCCTTATGCAATGTCTTAGGACGTTCAGGAGCAACACCCAAGCACATCGACACGTTTACCAAAAGTGGAGATTCCAATGTTTTCGAGAGATGATGTTGCTGAATGGATTTTTCAAATCCAATGTTTCTTTGATTATCATCAAACACCAGAGGACCAGAATCCAACGTTTCTATATGGTATGCTAACCTTTACAATAGTGTAAATGGCTTTATAGTGGTATAAATGGCTTCTAACAACAAATTAGGAACTCAATTGGAATGATTTGATGCGACAACTAGAGGTTGATAGCTCTTCTTTGGATGATATTGATACTACACCTATTGATACCACTGATCCAGATATAGTCCTTCCAGATAAGGAGTCACTCTCTACAATACCTTTACACGCATTCGAGGGACATTTTATTCCTACTACATTAAGTCTTTAAGGCACTATCCACGGTCGATCAATTTTTTTAATAAATTGTAAAATATATTTATCAAAAAGAGTTATATACATCCAAATTTGGGCCATATCCCAATCGAAAAAAGTAGAACAAAATAAAACCCAATAATTCCCCTTACACCCATAATGAGGTTAGGACATCACATTTAGGTCCGTTACATCCGATGAAACACTTGGATTAACTAACAACTTATCCTATGATACTCAAAAACATCAACAGAAATATGGGTTTGGCCAAATTCATTAAGTAGCCAGCTCTATCCGTCGTCAATAATAGCTCTCGCAAGGTTGCGGGGTCATGGACAACACTTGTTGTAGTAAGGCGCGAGGTTGTGCATGGGCCATGCAACCAGTCACTACGACCAGCAAATCTTCGAAGATGTCAGAGGATGCCCTCGCCACCTGTTAAGCATTTGAAACTAAAAAAAGAAGCAGAATCACCAATTACATCATACACTATAAGAATCAAAATGTGATTATATTGGACCCCAAACTTTTATTGGAGATTTGATATATTTAAATGAAATTAAATGAGGAATCAGTGGTGTTAAATGTTTTATTTGGGTAGTGTGAATTGGAAAAATTTCAATGATATTTGAGGTTAATGTATGAAATGAGTGTTTTTGGATATGAGTTGTATTATAGATGTCTTATGTGCCTTAAGAAAATTCATGAGAAAAAGAATTGATAAGCTTTGATGACTTTAAGAGTTGAGTAGATTTGTATGTGTTATGAAATTTAGAGTGAATATTCCGAGTTAATGAAAGTTCAAGTGGATAAGAGAATGAGTTGATTTGAAATAGAAATAGAAATTAAGAAATAAAGAAAAAAGTGTTAAGTTTGAAGAATTAGGAAAGTTTGACTTTTAAGGATGAATAGTTGACTTTTGATTTAGGCAAAATTTGATAAAATGATCTTTATGAAACTTGTAGTGTCTGTTGAAAGCTTTCTGGAGCCATAAAGTTTGCAATTTTTTAATATCGGGGCTAGAAGTTATGATCGATTGAAGTTTTGATATTGTTTAGGTGATTGCTAATCAGGGCAGAAACTTTGATTGAGAAATTGACTTAGCTAGAGGATAAATTGATTTGTGAGTTCTTCATGAATATTGTAGAGCTTGATTTTATCTTTTCAGTGATATAAAGTACGAAATTTTTGGATAAGGGAGTAGAAAATTATGATTTTTGGAAGTTCTGATGCTGTTTAGTGTGAGACCGATCGACCAGTTACATTTGAGGGCATTTTTTACCTCTTTAGAGACCGATTTTGTCCTTCATTCCTTCATGAAAATTGTATATCGGTCGTTTTTCTATGAAATAGACACAAATTTTGCTCAATTTGGAGTTCGGAGTCAAAAGTTATAAGTGTTCGAAGTTTGGAGGTAGAAAAACAGACGAAAAAAAATCAGACGGAAGAAAATCAGACAAAAGAAAAGCAGACGGAAGAAAAGCAGACGGAAGAAAATCAGAAGGAAAAAAAGTAGACGGAAGAAAATCAGACGGAAGAAAATCAGACGAAAGAAAAGTAGACGGAAGGAAAAGTCTGAACATCGATCAGTATCTTGAGGATATCTAGATCTACAGAGCTCCGATTGAGGTGATTCAAGTTGTAAATTAAACTAGAGATATGAGGCTACAACTTTGATGAAGAAGTCCGATCGGGATTCAGCCTCTAAGACGTTCGGATTTTGGAGTGAAGTTTAGTATAGTGTGCAGTCCCGAGGTTGTTTTGGCCTGAAAGTGTTTCGGCCATAACTTCTTCATTTCTGATCCGAATTGA